>JASAMX010028699.1:0-10589 GCA_030248175.1 Microlaimidae sp. YZB2_3
ACTGCAAAAAATTCGCGATGATGGAGTCATCATAGGTCGAAAATGGCGTCATAATTTTAGGGAACTTTTTCAGTTTTTTGGCAAGAGGGGGGCAATAAAACCCCGGGGGGGGGCAAATCCTCCAATAAAACGGGGGGGGGCATTTTCAGGAACCGTGCACAGGTCTGGCGTTTAGCGTAAGGAACGATTCTCTCTTCCTTTTCTTTTCCTTCTTCCGAGTTCGGAATCCGTGATCACCTTTGAACGCAACTCGCTGAATTTACATCAGGGTAACTGAATTAAATTTGGCCAGCCTAAATTTCGGCCACCTGCTGTTATCCCTGATATGCGCAAAATTATGTAATAAGCTACGTATGACTAAACAAAGCGTTATGTCATCTATCTAGTCGTACACATTTCATTTCATAATATTCGCGCAGAGACAAAAAAAATAACAGCTAGTAGCCGAAATTAAGGATGGCCGAATTTAAGTCAGTTACCCTACTACAAACGGTCTTTTTGGGGTGTGGTTGGTACTTTAATTGGTAACGGGCCAGAAGAGCCATGGGACGTTGGAGCTAGGAACTAAAGAAAGAGCCTGAAAAAGGGGACCTAAGAGTCAAGCTGCGCGAACTAAATGGACCAAAAAACCGAACGGGGAATAATCATGAAAACACAAAAGAGCCAAGAATGCAGAGAGATGGACTTAAACTTGAGCCTGACTTTTTAGGGCCAAAGAGCCAGTAAATGGGGACTTTAGAGCCTTTGACAGCGCTTTGTTTTTAAATAACGTTAGATAGCGTAATTTTGCTAATAAACACCTTCAAGCATACATGAGCACGGGGGGGGGTGGGTGGTGGGTTTACCCCCCCAAATTCTGAGAAGGGAGGTTTAACCCCCCACTCAATTTTGGGGAGAAAAGGTTAACCCCCCAATTTTGGAAAAATGAAAAATGTTTTAAAATGACTTCTAACTGCCTCTAAACTTCAGTTTTGAGGTCAAAAGGAATGTTTTAAACAATAAAAAGCTAAAAAAAATGCAATAAAAAGAGCTTTTAGACCGAAAATTAGCGTTTTTTACCTATTTTTCCTTCAAAATCGAACAACGATAGGGGTAAAATGCACTTCAGAAAAAAAAACGATATGGGTATTGCGATTCTCGGATTTTAACTTCCCCCCCCTAATTTGGGGGTTAACCGCTCCCCCCCCCCACTCCGGACCAACTTGCCCATGTAATTTTATTAACGGTTTTTTTACGTTTGGCTCTTTGGTCCCTCCTGCAATGTGGATTTACGCATGTAAACGTTATTTTTAAACAGTTCTTTTCCTTTTGGCTCTTTCGTCCCTATGTGTCACCTTTTTGGGCTCTTTAGAACCCAGCTCTAAGATCGGCGATTTCTTTCTCCCAATCTCTTTGCTTTTCTTCATTGGCTCTGAAGAGACTTTTTTTGTGGCTCTTCGATCCCAAAATTGCGCCTCTTTAGTACCCGTGGCTCTTCCGTCTCCAAATCCTTTAAGCATTACGAGAATGCGATCTGTTTAGCGCATACATGGGCAAGTTGGTCCGGTGTGGGGGGGGGGGGTTAAACCCTAAATTGGGTGGGGGGGTTAAAATCCAAGAAACGCAAAATGCCCATTTCGTTATTTTTTCTGGAGTGCATTTTACCCATATCGTTTTTCGATTTTGAAAGAAAAATAGGTTAAAAACACTAATTTTAGGTCAAAAAGCCCTTTTTATTGCATTTTTGAGCTTTTTATTGCTTAAAACATTCATTTTGACCTCGAAACTTAAGTAGTTTGGAGGCAGTTAGAAGTCATTTTAAAGACATTTTTTTTCATTTTTCCAAAATTGGGGGGGGGGGTTAAGTTTTTCTCCCCCCCCACTTCTGAGTGGGGGGGGGTAAAACCCCACTTCTCAGAATTTGGGGGGGGGGTTAACCCCCCCAACCCCCCCCAGGCCCATGTATGGTTTAGCGGGTAATAGATGTACACATTTATAATACATTATTTACGATAATAGAACAAAAAAACTCCGTCTTTAAGGTCTCTCTGGACAGTTTTTATTGCAGAGCGTTCAGTAGTAAACCAATTGCAATAAAGAGCAAAAATTACCCATTTTTATTTACACACAATTTACTTTTGAATACTTTTATTTACTTATAGAGTATTATAATATTTTAAGATATTCAAATGACGAAAATTTGATTAATTGCCGAAAAGCAGGCAACAAATTCTGCTTACAATAATTATATTTTTTGATCTTATGTGAAATAAATTTTAAAAATTATAAAAAAATAAAAATAATTATTAAAATCAAAAAAAAAATTGTGGCCAAATATGTTTTATGTGGGATTCGATCTTGGGACCTTTCAAAAATTTGACGACGCGCTAACCGACTATGCCACTGCTACCATGGGATGATGAGCTCTAAAAACGATTTATAAACAAAACCTCTGAAAAAAATCGATAAAACGCACGACGCACGACAAAACTATTTATGCGTTAAAAAATACAAAAAATATTATGACCTTCCAAAAATTATAAATTTCAATAGAAATATACTATCTGGAGCTTTAAATTTTACCAAATTAAATTAAATCGAAGTTTCACCGAAATTTAAAAAAAATCAACCTCCATTTTTCACGGAAAATTGTATATTAAACCATAAATACAACAGTATTCAATTTAATTTTTACGTACGTGAAAAAGAGTAACGGTGTCTCTCTATTGAAAGTATTTTTTTAATAAATAGTGTGCAGTAAATATTATTAAGGGTTTTAAAAAATTTCATTGGAATTTGAATTTTAATATCAATTATTTCAATTACTTACAATAATATAATGAATGTTCGCTTTATAATCGTGATATTTCTGCCTTTTTAACACTCATATAAATTTTTAGTAAAAAATTACTGTATTTCACGAGATCTCGTATGCCAAAAATCGCGATTTTCCGTACTTAAGAAAACTGTCCGGAGAGACCTTAAACAGCGTCGTACTTTTAAGACATAACGACGACGAGAGTTGCCAACGTTTCTATTACATCTTCCCCGTTTTTTTACCCTCTATAAGGCGTTTATCTTCTAAAGCATCACGCTGACGAGAGCTTTCACTTACTTTCCGACCATGGGGTCGAACATTTCAACCGTGCTCAGGGAGTCGCCGGAGTTGGTCAACCCGCCCACGGCGTAGATGATGCCAGGAATGTCGTTGCAGCAGCGCATCTTGGCGCGAAACGTCTAAAACAAAATCTCGTTGTGATAATGTTTGAAAATTATGACACTTATAAATACGATTTTTAATGTAAAGCTGGCGAGTGATGGTGTAACGTAGCACGTCAGTCAATGACGTACTGAGATTGAAGATTAAGTCTTGTATCGCTTATTTTTTTAAACGGAAAAATAGCTGATCGTTTCGCATTCTTTCATTGAAAACGAAATGTAAAAAATTATTTTTTTAAGTTTAAAATTAGCGTTTAAAACGTTACATAAAAGTGAAGTTATTATTTTATTAATTTTATTAAAGAAAATGAATATGCATTCAATATTGAGCTGCGTAACCAATAACATTTAAAACCTAAGATGAATTTCCAAATTAAATTTCCCGCGAAGCGCGAAAATGTTTGTTTTTGGACTATTAATATGCTTTTAGAATGCATAAGGAGTGTTTTCCCAACTTATATTAAACTAAACTTTTTAGCTTTAAAAATTCAAATAAAAGTGAGGGTCTCCGAAAAAAACTCGATTTCAGCAGATTTGGGGACGGGGTAAGAAGGCGGGCGCACCACTATGTGTTTCTCTTTAAAACAAACATCAAAATAGTTGTAAAAGAAAATCAACAATGTTATCAACATGATTCGAAAATCAGCTTGGAGTCAATATTCATGACCTTGATTACCAATTTAAAACATGAACATTATGAGTGTGAGTGTAAAATTTGCATTTTTTATAGGCACCTTTACAACCTTGATTAGCAATTTAAAACATTATGAGTGTGAGTGTAAAATTAGGATTTTTTATAGGCACCTTTACATTATGTTTTTTTATTTCTTCACATAATATATTTTTGCTCTTTTTCATAGTGCGTGCTTACCATTTTTTTTTAATTTTGTTAGAAATAAATTTTTCTTTTTATTGGATTTTAAGGGGACAGCCGCCATTCTACACCCCCTCCCCAACACCTTCGACTCTCACTCACTTATTTTTGTAATGACTGTGCTTTCGATTTTTTAAATTTTTTTTGTTTTTTTTTAACGCAAAATTAATTTTGGTTTTGATTTATTTTTCAGACTCATTGATTTGACAACGAAAAAAGTTTAGTAAGAAACATTTGAAGAGGTCACAGTTGGTTTCAACATGATTCAACCACACTACTAGCAGGTTTTAATTTCAATTCGCGTTAAGCGTGAAAATTAATATCAACAACACATTCAAAGCATTTTTGTTACTTTTGTTTTTGACATTGCAAAATATGCAGCAAAGGGTTAAATAATGAGAAAAAGGAACGCCCACTACGATCACTACAGCAAAATGAGCTACAGTCATTATAAAATTCACGTGACTGTTACACTATAGATGAACACGGTCAAAAAGCTAGGGGGGGGGGTGTTTACCCCGGGTAAATGAAATTTCAAAATCTAGGGGGGGGACCTAGGGAGGGTCGAACCCCCCTAGCTTTCTAGGGGGGTCGACCCGGGGTGGAAGATTTTGAAACCTAGGGGGGGTCAGGTGGGGTCCGGTGTCCAAAGCAAAACAGTTTTAAACCATAATAACTTTAATAATTGTTCTTTTTATAGGATAATACTACACTTTATTGAATAAAAAGCGATATTTAGGTATAAAAAGGGTGTAAAAACATGAATTTGTGTTAAAAATTCACGTTTTTGGAAGGAAATTTAGTATAAAAAAAGTACTTAAAATTTTCTCGAGAGGGGAGGGGGGGTCAGATTTCAAAATCTAGAGGGGGGTCAGGGGTAGAAAATTCGAAAAATTGGGAGGAGGGGGGGGCCTGGATTTTTTTCTAGGGGGCTCCCAAAATTTCGAGGCTAGGGGCGGTGGACCCCACCCTAACCCCCCTTGTTCATCTATGACTGTTACTCATCGCATGGGCCCGTTGTTAATAGAATAGAATTTCAAATCTAAAATGGTCGCATATTATTCTATAGGAATTGTAACTTAATTTAACTTAATTTACCCTAGTAATAGGACGGTGTTATATAAATAAGTTTAGGATATTCATAGTTGCGGTATGGGTTGCTAACCTGAAGCAAAGCTCTTCGCTCGGGCATCAAGTGATAATCTTTGGCTTCGTCCACCAAATCCCGACAACGATGACAGGCCCGCACGATTTCGTCCGAAGCCACCTAAACAGATTTTATTCTTGTCTTTGTTATCAGTCGATGATTTAAACCTGTGCACGGTCTGGAAATTCACCCCCCCCCCAAATTAGTGGTTGTGCACCCACAGGTGGGCAGGGGTTGGGTGTGGGGGGTATACCTTCCAAAACTTCGGATTTTGCTGACACCCCCCCCTAAATTGGTCGTAAATGTTTATGAAAAAGATTCAAAATTTCGTCGTTACTACGGCAAAATGAGCCACTGTCATAAAAAATACATGCAACTGTGACTCATTCTGTGGTTAATAAGGTCATGTTCCACAATTAAAATGAGTCACACACAGTCACGTGGATTTTATAATGACAGTGGCTCATTTTGCCGTAGTAACGACGATTTACGCTTTATATTGAAGTTTGTCCTTTTCTTATTAAGCGGAGAAAAACAAACACGATCGTCAGAATATAAATTAAAGAGAATTTACAAAAAATAATATTATTCACCGACCTTATCGGTAATAAATTGCGGTTTAAGTAAAGGCAAGCGAACGCAGGCAAGAATTTCTGCCATGTGATTCTCTCTTTCTCTCCCATCCGTTGAATGCTGAAAACAAAAAAACTTACATAATAAAATTGCGATAAAAAATCGAAAAAATGGTTTTCTTTCTAATCAATTTTTAATTATTTATGAATACCGGAATGTACCTATATAACAGGTTTTCATCTTATTTTTGAAAAAACGGATCACAGTAGAAACAATTTCAGGGTGGTGATTTTTTTGTAATATTTTAACAAGCCGTGCAAACCTTAACCGGAAGTTGCTAAATTTAACAAACAAAATCAGAAGGTGTGAAAAATTGCTAAAAAATTTTATAGTATTGTGCTTATTAATAGAAAAATCGCATATTACGAGTTTTCAGTTCAAATTTGAAGAGTTCAAATTTAAAACTAACACAGATTGTTTGTCATTTCTAGCATTTATTACCCAGCAGATCAAAATCAATTTTATTTCATTTTTCATCTATTTACGTTGCGAATACTTTTAAATTTAATTTTATGTTTATAAACCAAATACAAAAGTCTAAAAATATTTTAAACTATTAATGCATACATGCTACTAACTTATAAGGTAATACTTTACAATAAGTTATGATGTAATAATATCATACTTATTACGTAGTATATAAACGCCGCTGTGCGATACTTGTCATGCACTTCTTTCGGGTGCTTTTTTTCCGCTTTGCGCACGGGTGCTTTTTTTCCGCCTTTGCCACGGGTGCTTTTTTTCCGCCACCCGTCGTTTGGTGTTTTTAACGAAAAAATCGCGGGCTTTTTTGTAAGGGAAATGCAATATTTCAACAAATACTGCACCTATCTCATAGCCAATCTTATAAAATAGAAAATAGCCGCTTTCTATGCGTGCATAATTTGTAAGGTAAATTGTTTTACCCATTGAGCCATCTTTCACGTACAGAATGGTTGAAAAACGCCATTTTGGGGGGTAATAACTCTTGAACCACTGGAGATATTTTGTTGAAAAAAATTTTGTGGGCTATTGGGCGCAGAGGTAAGGTTTTCACGAAAAATTATCAAAATCGAAGACAAAAATTTTGACTCCGCACCTCACCTTCAAGGAGAGGATATGTTATGATTATTTTTGTAACTACTAAAATTTTCTAGATTTAAGGCTGGTTCATACTTAATTAAAAACGTTTTTACATACGTTTATACGCTGTATTTGTCGTTTGTACTTTGTCCAAAGGACGTTTTTACATAAGTATGAACCAGCCTTAATTGTCTGTCTTGAGCATCCTGGTTGAGTGATTGTCTTATTTATTTATTTATTATTTATTGTCTTGATTATTTTGATTGATTCTTTGTTCTTCCACCAGAATTTTATTCTTCAAACCAATCCAATTCTGCGAACTTACCTTTGCATCAGTGGTTACAAATGCCCTCATACCCTTTCCGTTTTCCTTGGTTCACCCGTAAGCTTTAATATGTAACATGTAATATACACCCTCTAAATGACGGAATTCCAGCTATAGCATTTATAATTTCAATTGTGTTTTAGAAATAGAAGGGATATATTCCATGTCCTAAGCACTTAATACATTGTGCTCTGTCATTTTTTGTCCACATAAGCCAGTTTTTTATACGACCAAAAATAATAAACAAAACTACCATATAAATTTAACTGGAATAAAACATATTAAAAAGGCTAAAATGAACAACAACATTTATTTGTCTCATTTTGTCTCATTTTTTGCTATATATTTTTGGAAATATCATCCTCCTCCTAATTTTGCACAAAAAGTGTCTCATTTTTTTGTTATATATTTTTGGAAATATCATCCTCCTCCTAATTTTGCACAAAAAAGTGAATCCACAATTTGCCAGTGTTCTTAAAACATGACTTAAACAAACTAGAAAATCCACTCTGGTGCGCAATAAAATAGACTGGAAACAAAGGATACAAAAGGAATAAACAGAACTCAAATTTAAATTTAGCACCTTAAATTTAAAAAGTTTCATAATTTGGACTTTAGTGCATAAGTTTTAGAAACCCTTAATTTTGACTCACTCGCGCCAATGTTGTTCATATTTTATATGAACGTATTAGCTTTTTAGACAAAGATGAAACAATGGAAAAGGCAGTGAACAGAACTTCTATCCCATCGTTGTATATTGCTTATGGTATTTTGTCCTACATCGGTTTGTTTATGTTATTTGGATGTGTTTCGCACTTTCGTAGTCAAAGAGCTATTAGACGTTTTGCAGCCGAGCAAACCATTTTGGAAAACAGGTTCTGGAATTTGTTGCATATCGTTTAACCTTTTTTACGTGTTGGATGTTGGCAATGCTCCATGTATAACTAAAACGATGCTGCAACAGGGTTTTATGTAGTACTGGAGTATTTAGTTTTAGAAACTTGAGCACTATTATTCTTTAGAGCAGCAGAGCATTGTTATATACAGTCACTACTAGGGAAATTGGCTCCGGGAAAAAGAGGGGGGAAAGAATATCCCGGTTTCTAACCGGGATAGTCTTTCCGGGGGGAAAGAATTTACCGAGGGGGGAAAGAATTAACCGGTGTTTTAGCGGGATGGTTTTTCCGGGGGGAAAAACTATCCCGGCTTTTTACCGGGATAGATCTTCCGGGGGGAAAAAAGAAGGGGGGAAAAGATTTCTCCCGACACCGCCTGCGTGCTAATTCATTTCGCGTGTATTTACTAGTTAAAAGTATGCAGTTCTTCTATGGAATTGCCAGAGATTTTGAAAAGAAAAATTGTTAGGCAAAATGGTACAATATAAAAAAACAATATTGAAAAAATACAATATAAAAAACTCTTTTGTGTTTGTGTTAGCGTTAGCGTTAACGTTAGCGTTTGTGTGGAGCTGAAACCAAATATACAATCAATGAAGTGAAACGTATTTTCTATCATTGATGTTAATACAAAATCATCTGTGGTCAGGCACGGTAAGGGTCCAATGTAAAAACATCATATTTGACAAGCTACAATCATTAGTGTATTTTTTGGAAAAAATCAAATATTAGTTTTAGTAACTTAATAATTAGTTGAAAATAAAAGTCTGTACAAAAATGATTAACATTAGAAAAAAAATTTGGGTGAGCACATCTTGCTAAAGGTAAGGTTGATTTATACAAAAAATAACTGTATTTTTGATTTTTTTTAGAATACCCGATTTTGATATAACGTTGTAGTATTTTAGACTTTATCAATTGAGACAAATAAAAAATCAAAGAATACAAAGAAGATTTCTTAATTCCTATCAAATGAACAATCCTCCACGTTACGTCAATAGCCTGGTAAGGACGGTTTGAGGATATCAACTGCTTTTTATTTACTTTCTAATTCGTTTTTATCGCATTGCCTCAATATACAAGACAAATTTCATGAAATTATTAAAACAAACACACCATCAAATGCAACTTAAGCAAAAACCCAGAAGCAAACTAAAATTTATCGTAATAAAATATTAAAATAAAAAATATTTATAAAATATTTATTGTTATTTAATGATGTGGTTTTGAAGACTATCGATTTGAAAATGTACTTTCGCCTTGTCTCGCAGGTAGAAATCACCCGCTTAAAAATTACAATTATGATATAAATACATAGAATACCACGTGCTTGTAATAACTGAAGATTTTTTTCTAGTATGCACTTTATCTGCATTTTAAATTTCATATGGAAAATCGGTAATATGTAAATTGCATAATAAAAACAACATGTAGTTTTGCATTCTAATTCTTTGGGTGATATATTTTATTGTTATTTAAAAATTCTAGTGGAACCTGCCTATGCACACGACATTTACCGTAGAAGGTGTATACTTGCAGTACTACTAATAAAAGGTACATACTTGCCTGTTTAGCACAATAATTTTTTGTTTTAACTATAATTCCACAAAACATCTATATTAACATTTCCAAAAGGTACAGAAAACAGAATTAAAACCATAATTTTATTTTAGTATATATTTATGTATAAATGAAATAGAAATACACTATCATAAGCTTATACTTTGAAACAAAGCACTATCACAAGCAAACTTAAATGTACTATATATCATAAGCAAATACTTTAAACTGTAATAAGCTCTATTTTTAATTCTAAAATCTGTGTTGGATGTTGTCTATAATTAAAATTTATTATTTATTTATTATCAAAATCTTATTAGTGGTTTTACAACTTGGATACAGCAAAAAATAGTGCAAGGTCCCAAAAATCCAACTCACTAGGTCCAAACAACTTTCTAATCTACGTATATAAAAATGAAACATGGTTCAAACATTTTAAAGTAGGTACAAATAATCCAACCAAGAGTGCTATGGGTATTGAAATTTCTATTTCGCATTTGACTCCAGATAAATGGACGTAGGCGCGAAGCGCTGTAACTGCGCCGCATAGCGGCGCAAAGTCGACGCGAAGCGTCAGTCGGGGGGTCTTGGCGGTATCCCCCCAGCCGCCGGATGCGAAATTTTTTTAAATATACACTTTGCTTAAAAATTTGCTTAAAAATTGTCTCCATCGATTCTTATAGTTTTAATTTTGTTTTTATAACCTTATTCGTACATAAAATATTTATTACATAAATAGCAGCATCAAGGCTACGCGGAGCGTTGACCGGGGAGGGAGGGGGGAAACCGCCTACTTACCTAATATATATATATATATATATATATATATATATATATATATATATATACTAGCCTTGAAAAATGATCTAAGAAGAGAGCAGGAAACAGGGGCGA
>JASAMX010028700.1:0-12500 GCA_030248175.1 Microlaimidae sp. YZB2_3
ATATTGGCAGTAGGTGGCAGATTTGATGTTGTTGATGAAAAAAAAAAGAAATAAAATAGAAAAAGAGAAAAAAAAAAGAAAAAAAAACCAATAATAAAAACAATAATATGATGAAAACAGAAGAATTAAACTATGCATAGACCAGGGACGTAGCCAGGGGGGGGGGCGGGGGGCGGCCGCCCCCCCCAAAACGGTCGGACAGGGGGAAAAATAAGGATAGTGGTTCCCCCCAAAATAGTCGCTAGATAGTATATTTTGAGGGTTTTCAGAGGCTAAAAATGCAAAATTTTCTAGCGCCTCGCTTATCGCTCGGCGCCAAACTATAAAATAATTTTAGTACCCCAATGGACCCCAAAAACCAAAAATTTGTTCCGCTTCGCTTTGCTCAGCGGTCACTTTCTATAGTATACATACATATATATCTCGTTATTTATGTTGCCTGATGCTAATGTTATTTCAAAGTTAGTACAATAATTTTTATAAGTAATAAGTACTACACAGAAAGCAAAACAAACAATCATATTGGTTGATTTATGTACCTCCCCCCCTCCTAAATTTTCCTGCCGCCTATAGCATTGGCTCGGATTTTTTTCATATAGGTAGGTACCCTAGAAAACATGGAGCCGAGATGCTGCTCATGTGCTTTGGTTTACAATGTGGGTTTAGCCAAGGGGTTTGAAACTAACGTCTCTAAATTCCTTTTTTTGTGAAATCCAGGCTCTGCCAATGTGTGCTTATGTAATTTTTAACTAAGAAAACATGTTTTTACCGCTAAAAACATTAGATAATAGGTTATTAGGCCAAAAACAGTGTATTATACAACTTTATCTACGTTTATCCCTGCTTTTTTAACGTTTTCAAAAATTAAGAAATTTTTTTTTGTACTAAAATCCGCCCCCCCCCAAAATGAAACTCTGGCTACGTCTCTGGCATAGACTATGCTTAGTATAATATTAATTTTGTTATCTGATCATTTTACAATCTGATGTTATATTATATTAATAATATAACATCAGATTGTTATGTTATATCATTATGTTATGTTATATCATATTCACCCAAAAAAGGCCTTTTTAAAAAAAGTGCATTTTCTGATGATAAAAAAGAAAAAAAATTCTAAACTAACAAACTAAACTAAAAACTATGTTTTAACAATGCTAATATTCTGAAGAACACAAAAAAATTCAAAAGTCACGTGGACCACCAAGAACAGTGACAAGAAAATTTGTTTCATTTTAAACGCTAATTTAAACTTAGTTTTTCACCGATTTATTGTTCCTAAGCCTAAGCAAAACCAAAAAATTAAACAAAATTGTAATATAATTGATTTTTATTAAAATAAGTTGTTTTTCAAAAATTAAATTTTTTCACAACTAAAATTTGACGGGTATTTGAACGGTTATTATAAAAAATTGGTTTTAATCATGAAAAAAATAAAAGTATATTTGTAACTGCCAAACACGAAAAACGGTAATACGAAAAAAATAATATTAATTTGATTAAAAACTTAATAAAAAATTCTTAATAACATAAATTGTACATGCCAAAATAGGACAATTTTTGGGTATAAATCGGCTTATAACTCCTATAGAAAAGCTCAAATCTTAAAAATAACCACAAAAATTAAGTCTACAGGTCCAATGTAGGGTATAAAGATGTTTTATAAGTGTATTTTACTTTAGGGTCAGTCAAATCGAATTTTGGGATGCGTATGGGAATCCTACCCAAAATTTTTTATGGGGGGTCCGGGGGGGGGCACCGGACCCCCCTGGCTTTTAAAAGAAGGTCGACCCCAGGTGCGAGATTTCAAATTTAGGGGGGGGGGGCGGTCAAGGGGGTCCAATTTTTCAACAAAATTTTTTAATCCCAATAATTTAAGCGTTTTTAGGTCTAATATTAAATTTTATTTACTAAAACCGCCTATTTAAACCTAAAAAGTGTATTTAAACACTGTTTTTAACTGAAAAACCGTGTTTTTCACAGTAAAAAAATATACTTCCAAATTGGTTGGGAGGGAGGAGGGGGTTCAGCATTGCTAGAGGAGGGGGTCAGGCGGGACCGCTCTCCAGGTTTGAAGGGGGGCGGGGGGGCCTGGATTTTTTCTGGGGGGGAGGGGGTCCAAAGTTTTGGCTCTAGGGAGGTGGACCCCTCTGTCACCCCCAAAAACACCTATGGTTGGAAGACGGACGCAAAAGCCGTCGTGAACGCAACGCCTGCTGGCTCTCGATTCCAAATTGCTGGCTTTCTGGTTTTAGCCGCCTTATTTGTTAAAGAGAACGCTTTGAAAACGTTGTAATTAGGGTTATAGGAAAAAGGAGCAAATTAAATGGGGTCAGAAGACCAACACAAGAGCTGGCGTGAACCCCTGCTGAAGTTTTTTTTAATAAAAAAATGTATTTAAATAAAAATCAAATATATTTTAACATCAAAACTAATTATAAAATTCATATATCGTTAGTTTTTAGCTATTTTCATAAATAATTATTGTCATTTTGCTTAAAAAATCGCATAAAAGCGAGAGCCAGCAGGAAAGCCGGCGGAAGGCTGGCACAAAAGCCTGCCAACTTCCTCGCGGTTGTATTTTCACCTATTTTAAACCTATTTTTATTTAAAATTCACTTTTTTGTTTCTTTTTCTTCTTTTTTACTCTTTTTTCTCTTTCTTCCATACTTTCCTTGTCTTTCCCCCGTTTTATGCCCACCTATTTCTAAAAATTTTGGAATTGCTTCCCTCCAATAAAACCCTAGGTGGCAGTGTACAGGTCTGAATTCATACTTGTGAAAAAGACGGTGGATGGGGTAGTGTAGGGTGGGACCCATAGGTGAGAAAGGGGAGGGGGGTAGGGTGGGGTCCACTCCCTTAGCCTTGAAATTTTGGGACCACCCTTAGATGAAAATCTAGGGGCCCCCCCTCCCCCAAAATTTCCGAATTTTTACCCCTGACCCCCCTCTAGATTTTGAAATCTGATCCCCCCTCTCCCCTTGGGAAAATTTTAGGTACCTTTTTTATACTAAATTTTCTTCCAAAAACGTAAATTTTCATCACATATTCATGCTTTTACACCCTTTTTATATATGAATATGACTTGTTATTAAATAAAATGTAGTATTATCCTATAAAAAGAACAATTATTAAAGTTATTATGGTTTAAAACTGTTTTGCTTTGGACAACGGACCCCACCTGACCCCCCTCTAGACTTCAAAATTTCACACCCCTGGTCGGCCCCCCCCTTAAAAAGCTAGGGGGGGGGGTCCGGACCCCCTGAAACCCCCCTCCTAGAATTCAAAATTTGATTTACCCCGGGTAACCACAAACCACCCCCCAAGCTTCCCCGACCGTTCTCACCTATGGTGAGACGGAGACCCCTTAATTTCCAGAAGTTTAGAACTTTCCCCTAAACAATACTCTAGACCATACATGGGCAAGTTGGCAAGTGGGTGGGGGGACTTAAATCCAGAATTAGGGGGATGGGATTAAAATTCAAGAAACACATTTTACCCATATCGTGTTTTTTTTTGGAGTGCATTTTACCAATATCGTTTTTCGATTTTAAGGAAAAAATAGGTAAAAAAACGCTAATTTTAGACCAAAAAACTTTTTTTTCTCTGCATATTTGTGCTTTTTATTGCTTAAAACATTCATTTTGACCTTAAAACTTAAGTTTGGAGGCAATTAGAAGTCATTTTAAAAAATTTTTTCTTTATTTTTCTAAAATAGAGGAAAGTTAACTTTTTTACCCATCCACTTCCGAGTAGGGGGGGTTAAACAACCCCCATCTCAGAATTTTTTTTGGGGGGGTCACCCCCCAATTCTCCTGTGACCATGTATTCTCTAGACCCTTCTATGCCTCCAAATTTCCAAATTTTTTTATTTCTTTTACAATGACCCCCCCGCGCCCCCCCCTAGATAGAATCTTTATAAATCTAATCCCACTCCCTCAAAAAAAAAATTAAATACAATTTTTATCTTTTTTTTCAAAATTTGTTTTAAAAACTTAATTTTTAACGCAAATTTGTTCATTTGACATTCATTGTATAACCCATTCCATTACATGAACTACTTTAAGGATACAAGAAGTAATATTTTGAAACGTTAGTTTCCAAGTACAATTCATAAAATTAAAATAGTTCTTTATAAATCTTAAGAAAAACACATAAAATTAAAACTTTTATCATGATGAAATTTATAAACAACATAAGTCGTGGACTGTTGACCTTAGTTTCTCCAGCACAACCTTAAAATCAAATTAAACTTTAATTTAAACTTTGGTTGATTTTGAGGTTTTGCTTGGGTTGCTTAGGGAAACTAAGGTCTAAAATCAAGGATTAAGGTTACTTATGGCAAGAATATATAACACAAGAGAATGTCTGACTGTACACTAAATTTTTGACCAAAATTTTGCAAGAAAAGTCCCACTTTCAAATTCGTGTGCGACTGTTCTTGCAAAAATCCGCCATTTTCTGCAAGTTTTCCCTCGCTGCAATTTTTTACACAGTGTTAGTTTTTTTGCAGTGGGAACTGTGACTTCTTTCACATTCTATCTCTATGCTGTTTATTTGCACTGCGATTATTTTCGCACTGCAAGTTGGGCTGCACAACAAAAAAATAAAAACAAAGTGGAGCAAAAATTTTGTGTTTAAATGAATAAAAGTCGTTTTTTACCTTAAGATGTTAAAACTTTTTAGTTTTAATAAAATAAAGTAACTTTCCAACGTTTTCAAATTAAATAAAACAAGTTTTGAAGTGTTTTACTCCATTGAAAAGGACTACCAGCGTCTGTATTTTTTTTGTTGTACAGCCAGACTTGCAGTGCAAAAATAATTGCAGCGTAAATAAAGCAGGATAGAGGGCAAAAGAAGTCGCAGTACCCACTGTAAGAAAACTAACACTTTGTTAAAAATTGCAGCGCGGGAAAACTAGCAGAAAATAACAATTTTTTGTGAGAAAAGTCGCACACAAATTCAAAAGTGCAACTTTTCTTGCAAAATTTAGTGTACAGTCGGACATTCTCTTGTGTTATATATTCTTGCTTATAAGTATTACAGATGAACAAGGGGGGGGGGGGGGGGGTAGGGTGGGGTCCACTCCCCCTAGCCTCAAAATTTTGGGGGCCCCCTAGAAAAAAATCCAGCCCCCCCTCCCGCCCAATTTTCAAATTTTTTACCCCTGACCCCTCTCTAGATTTTGAATCTGACCCCCCTTCTCCTCTTGAGAAAATTTTAAGTACTTTTTTTATACTAAATTTTCTTCCAAAACCGTGAATTTTTAACAGAAATTCATGTTTTAACACACTTTTTACAGCAGAATATCGCTTTTTATTCAATAAAATGTAGTTTTATCCTATAAAAAACTATGATTAAACCTTTAATGTTTTAAAAGTATTATGCTTCAGACATTGGACCGCACCTGACCCCCCCCTCTAGGTTTCAAAATCTTCCACACCAGGTCGACCCCCCCTAGAAAGCTAGGGGGGTTTGATGTTCGACCCCCCTAGGACCCCCCTCCTAGATTTTAAAATGTCATTTACTTGGGGTAAACACCTCCCTAGCTTTGGTGATCCTCTTTATCTATGAGTATTATCACGATAATTTACATAAAAAATAACGGTTTTAAACTATTAGTTCATCCAGTCCATGTAATTAAATGGATTGTTCTTGAAGAATGCCGTTTATTCTAGTTAACACATTTATTCTATTCTATTTTCCACTAACGTGGTGACATGTGCTATGCCAGCCAGTATTAACTGCTGCATCTAATTATTATTATTAAGTTAAAGTATATGTCTTTTGTGTTTTAGCTTCTAAAGGTGCTTTATATACCCAGTGCCATAGCCATCAAAAATGGACAATACAGAAGGTATTAACTTAACAATCAAAATCAGCTATTAATGATTTTTTAAAATTTTTTTTATTATATACATTCCAAATTTATATATGATTCATTCATACCTTTCATAGGTGGTCAGCCTTCCAAAATTTGTGAAGAAGATAATTTTAATAAATCAAAACTGAAATTTCAAAACCTGTTTTAGTGTTTTTAAGACTGGATATGTAAGACCCCGTTAATTTTAGAAGGAGAAGGCATTTCCCAGATAACCTCTTCTAAGGTGTAAATGGTGGGGGGTTGTTTAAATGTTAATAAATCCACCTTTTGACTTCCTTTCAACCTAAAATTGCTGCGATAAACGTTAAAAAATGAAATAAAAGTGGGTTTACATAAGTGGTCAGCTTCTTCCGGATTGTGGTCTGTGGAACAAGGGAAAGTATAACCGAGAAAAAAGTTTATTACAGTTGCCAAAGCGACCGAAAATTTTAAAACCAGCTGCAAACACCCTATTTTTAGCGGTTTTAGCTTCGGGATCGCCTTAATTTTAGGAAAATGAAAGCGAAAAGAAATTTGATTGTGTTTGGTAAATTAACCCCCTCCCCTCCCCCTCCTAATTCCTTGTTTCCCACCAATTTTTTGCTTTTCCTGTATATTCAGTTTTAAAATGGTTTTAAAATACGGTTTAAAATGTTGACATAAGGTACAATTCGATACAAATATATCATCACACCAAAAATACACAAACAAAAATTTTCAAATCTCCCAGGGTCTTTCTATGGGATCACTTATTCTCCCTTAAATATTTTTTCTGACAACCCTGGTAAGATAATTGAAAATCCTAAAAAAACGACGTGGAGAAAATGTTTAATTTCAAAATTATTTACAAATTCTAATTTAATTTGCTCAAAATTGAGTGCATATTCACTGAACTATAAAATCCTGTTTGGATAATTTTCAAATTTAAAAGTAAGGTAATTGTGATTTGATAAATATTTGCTAAATTTTAAGTACCGCAGTGAACTATAAATTAGTGACTTTTACTTGCAAAATCTTGGTTTTGAATCAAATTAACACTGCTTTATATAGTAAAAATATTTTTGGATAAAAGTTTTTAGAAGCATTTTTTCTTTCTGTTAAAATGAAGAAAAAAAAAGATTTTACGTTACATTTTGCAATATTAAATTTGTTTGTTTGTTTTTGTATTTTCAACTAATGTGTTTAATTAAGTACTTCTTTCGAAAAAAATTTTTTGTATTGAATTTTGTATAAAATGAATAGTGAGGTAGTTAACCCTTGAATTTTCTAAAAATTGCTGTCAAAATTGAGACTAAGCTTTTGAATTCAGTAACATATTCAATTGGGTGTCATGTTACTTAAATTTAAAATTTAAATACATAAAAACAGATAAAAATAGAAAGTTAAAAATAGTCCAAGTCTATTTAGGTACATCAACAAAAACAGTCTTTTCGTTTGGACTATTTTTTTCAAGTGTTCATTTATAGTCCAAACCAAACGATTCCACTATTTCTAACGGTTAACCAAAAAGTGGACTATTTATGGCACGTTCCAATAACTTGAGATAGAAGTGTCTTTTGTTTAGACTGTTTTTGCAAGATTGTGCCTTAGGCCAAAATGTATCATTTTCTGCAGAAAAACGTATTTTGAAAAAATAGCCATTGGACTACTTTTTTCATAGCAGCGACGATATTATAATTAATCGAGCGCTGAGCGAAACAAAGCACGAGAAAATTTTTTAAAAAAATGGCCGTTCTAGACCCCCAAATTTTTATACTTGGCGACCCAAAAGGGGGGAGTCTATTCTAACCCTAAATTTTTCCTTTTGCCGACCCAAAAAAAGGGGGGGCTAGGCTAGACCCCCTGGCTACGCCCATGCCTGCAACCTGCGCATCATTTTTTTAGCTGAAGCTCAGTGGCATGCCTGATTAACTAGTTTTTACAAAAATTATGTAAAATTAAAAAAAAAAACACCTAAAGTGAGCGTTTTTAAATCTTGTTTTAACTGATTTAAGTGACTCGCCTTGATTGGTTTTAGCCACTTATAAATTGTATAGTAGTAGTGTTGACTTTAATATAAATAAAAAAATTTTTCATACGACTTTACAGTAGTTTTTTTTAGTTTTTGTCGACAAAACCTAAATAAAAAATTTTTCATACCAGTTTAGTAGTTGTTTTAGTTTTAGTCTGTTATTTTAGTCTTTTTCTTTAAAATATGCACTCTACTCTACACTTATAAATTTTTTGCATTTTGTATCTTTTTTTATATAATGTTATAAAACAACACTTCAAATATGTTTAGAAAATGACTATGAAAAAGAAACTGCGCTGGAGCTGGTCTGGGCATGTATCAAGGGTGTATTTATTGCACTTGGATTGGCTTTTGCGGGAATGGTCAAAGCATGCATCCCCGCTGCATGGCTGCCTAAAAAGGTTAATTATTAGTCAACAAATAAGTGCAGTACAAACATAAAATATTTAAATGAACATAAAATATTTAGTACAAACATAAAAAAACATAAAAAATATTCAGTACAAACATAAAATATTTATATGTGGTCATTAGAACTTTCCTCCACTTAAAGTAGTTTGCTAAACAAAGGAAAACATTTTTACACATCTTGGTAATTTTTAAATAAAAATTTAGAGTTGAGTGTTAAGTTACAATTGAAATCTTGTATTAGGGTAGCTGACTTAATTTCGGCCACCTTTTTTATTTTTTTCCATAAGTTTTTTCTAGTTTTTCCAATCGACTTAAAATTTGATCTAAAAATCAAACGATAGCTATTTTTGTTATTCCATTACAAAATTTTAAAATTTTTTGTTACACTTAAAAATCAGTAGAGGTTTAAAATTTTTTTTTATAGTAGCCAAAATTAAGGCGCGAGCCATTAATTTCGGCCACCTAGAAGAAATAACGGCTATAACCATTGCCAAAACGAATAATAAAAATTTTTAAATGTTGCAAATTTATCCTTAGGTATTGTTCTTGGTACATATAACTTAATTTTTTCCCGTTAGCAAATTTTAATAGTTATTAGCTAGCCTTTAAATAATTATGTCCAATCCCTGAAAAAAAATTTTAATAAATAACCTGTATTTTTTGTTGAATTTTTTTTGGTTTAAAAAGACGTCAAAAAAAGTGAAACGAGCAAAAAAATTTTACAAATACGGTAGTACGATGATAATATGAAAACAGCAAAAAACGGCAGGTTATTTTACCTTAATATTAAGATGCCGAAATTAACGGAATCTTAATATGCGCAGTTAGTTAAACACATTGCAAAGTGATTTTGAAGAAAATATCAAAACATGAAAATTAACAATTTTGAGCCTTAAATAGATGATATTTTAAGATTATATAGTGCTTCGTTCTAAATTTGATGCAGTTTAAACACAAAGCAAAAATTAGGAAAATCACAAAAAAATCACTTCTTGTATGAAAATGTTAATACTGCAGAATAACAAAAACAAAAAGTTTTCCAAAATCACTTTATTCAACATTAATCCAGATAATTATGTGCTACTTTTGTTCTTTTGTGTTTTAAAAATAATCCAATTTTCTAACACTCCAAATTAGTGGCCGAAATTAAGTCAGATACCCTACTTCCTAATACAAGCGAGAAAAAAAAAGTTTGTCTCATTTTTATTTGATTAGCAATATTTATAATAAAATAAATTGTAAGCAAAGCAAGATTGGAAAATTCGGGCCATAAACATTCAAAAATGTTAAAATAAAAGCTCATACCCAACCCAAAATACTCGGTCCAGTCCAGCGATGTACCTATATTCCAATGCCACCCGTTTTATTAATAAGACTTGCTCTCCCATTTCAGTTTGGCGCTCCCCTCCCCACCTGCTCGAAACCGACAAAAGATAACAAAGAATAATAATAAATTAAATATATTAATATTAAAGTTCTGAGACATCTTAGCGAAAATTGATTATTTATAACGCGTTACCTAAACAAAACCTTTGTTAATAAAATTGATCAATTTTAAAACTTTGTAAGTTAGGGTAACGGATATACTGCTTAAAAGCTTAATAATTTTCTGACCCTTAACTTTGACGGGTGACGTTTTTTTATTACATATTTTGCGTTTTAATTGACTGATAAATGACCTCAACAAGAGCGTAGCCGGAGATATTGTTGCAATCACTGGGGCAGGAAGTGGTTTAGGACGGTTGTTGTCTCTGCGGTTCGCTAAATTAGGTAAGATTATTATTTTATTTTTAAATAAAGGTTTCTTAAACGAAAACTAGGTAAGATTTTTATTTTATTTTTAAATAAAGGTGTCTTAAACGAATAAGTGAAAAAATTAAATAGAATTTTTTTCAATTTTTCAGGATAGGATAGGGTAGGGGTCAAGTCTTTCGGGACACCCCTCCCTCTTCCTCGCCACTGCATTGCACAGGGCTGTACTCGCGAAAAAACGCGTTTAATCACAGGTTGTTGTTGGCCCTGTTCCGTATTATGCTGGTGGTTCTCTTAAGTTAAGGAATGTGTCAGCTTTGTTAGGATTCCGCCAGAAGTCCTCTGACTTCAGGTCCGTGAGTCTGGACTTGCACAGTTAAATAGACTTAATCACGGGTAAGACTGGCTTGCGTGATGCTTTACTTTAGACTTGTGTCTTTAGAGTTTACCGTAGAAAACTTCCCTCGTCAGTCAGTAGGTGACCGTCGCGCTGTATACGTTTAATAAGCGGCACATGAATCGGAAAAAAATTGTATCTGATATTTTGTAAATTTTATAAATAAATAATATTCATCTCCAATAATATCTCCAATAATATCTCCAAAAATGATGTCCATTAATTTTTATTTTGTAATCCGTAGTTTCTTTATATTATTACTTTATTTTAGGTGCACAAGTAGTACTAATTGATGTAAACGAAGCAGGTAATGAGCAAACGTTAAAATTGATTAAAGAAAAAAAAGGAACTGCGTTTAGTTTTACGTGTGACCTCAGTGACAGGGAAGACATTTATAGGTAAGCATAGATGAACCATGAACATGGTCAAAAAGCTAGGGGGGTGTTTACTTCGGGTAAATGACATTTCAAAATCTAGGGGGTCCAAGGCGGCTCGAAGCCTCCTAGATTGCTTGGGGGGTCGACCCGGGATGGAAGATTTTGAAACCTAGAAGGGGGTCAGGTGGGGTGCAATTTCCGAAACATAACACTTTCAAACCATTAAATGTTTAATAATAGTTTTTTTATAAGGTAATACTACATTTTATTGAATAAAAAGAGATATTAGGTGTAAAAAAGGTGTAAAAACATGAATTTGTGTTGAAGAAAATTTAGTAAAACAGTACTTAAGATTTTCTCGAGAGGGGAGGGAGGGTCAGATTTCAAAATCTAGAGTAAAAAAATTTAAAAATTTTAAAAAATAAAAAAATTTAAAAATTTGGGGGAGGGGTTCCTGGATTTTTTCTAGGAGGGGCAGGGGCAAAATTTCGAGGCTAGGAGGAGTGGACCATAGTTGGGCAGCCTCTCGGGTTTTGGGGGGTATAAGGGGAGGTCAAATTTTAGGGGGGAGGTGTCCGGCAAGACCCAAATTTTGAGAAGGGTGTACCCAATATTTCCGCGCTTAAAATAAGCTTAAAACGCGTAAAAAACGTAAAACAAGCTTATAAATGCTCTAAAACTGTGTAAAATTAAAATAAGACCTTATTGCAACTTATAAATGTTATTTTTTAATTCTTTTATTAATAATGTGTTTATATATTCTTTTAACTAGATTAGAAATTTTTTTTAATAATTACGCAATAATAGAATAGTAATATTATTGTCTTGATTATAAAGTCAAGTATGACAAACTTTTTAATCCATAATATTATATTTAATTAAAGATTATTTGCATACATGGGCGTAGCCAGGGGGGTCTAGGGGGTTCAGACTAGACCCCCCCCCTTTTGGGTCGGCAAAGGTAAAAATTTGGGGTTAAACCCCCCTTTTTGGGTCGCCAAGGATAAAAAATTGGGGACTTTAGAACGACCATTTTAAAAAATTTTTCTCGCGCTTCGCTCAGCGCTCCATTAATTATATAGTCTCCACTTGCAAATTTGTGTTACTTTGTTTTGTAATCTTGATACGACCACGCTGGACCCTCCCCCCTTTTAGATTGTTATAATAGTGGTAATAAAAATTTAAAGGTTAGAAGTAATTTTAAAAACATTTTCTGGCACTTTGCATTGCTCAGCTGTAATTCAATGTACTCATTTTTTAGTTGGAAATCGAAAATGTTAAGGTATCAAATTGTTTGTAAAAATTTTTTCTTTGTTTTATAGACTTATTTTTTGGAATAATAGGAAAATAATGAAGTATATGACATAAACAAGGTAAAAAACACTCCGCCCGAAGCGCGGAAAATTTTTTTTACCTCTTTTATAACGCTTCGGGTTTGGACCCCCCTGGACCGACCCCTTCTGGAAATTTTGTTCAGTGTTGGAAATAATTATTTAAAGGCTAGCTAATAACTATTAAAATTTGCTAACGGGAAAAAATTAAGTTATATGTACCAAAAACAATACCTAAGGATAAATTTGCAACCTTTAAAAAATTTTTATTGTTCGTTTTGGCAATGGTTATAGCCGTTATTTCTAGGTGGCCAAATTAATGGCTCGCGCCTTAATTTCGGCCACTATAAAAAAAATT
>JASAMX010028701.1:0-43878 GCA_030248175.1 Microlaimidae sp. YZB2_3
ATGTATGATAGTAGTACCCGCTAAAAATCTGTCAAAAGAGACGGCCACGCACGTCCAAACTGAGCTTAGCCTTGCGGCCGTGCTAACCGGAAGCCAAACAACAACCGTGTAAGGTTGAGCCTTTTTGTGCATAAATCATTCGCCAAATGGCTGTATTGTTTACCTACTACTCATTTCTCATTTCTCACACCCTAAATAACGCGCGCACTAGTTTGGGGCTTTTATTCACCCCAATTGAGGTGCGCCCACAACATAGGACCTACCCAATTGGAGCCCTATGTTATTTTTGAGCAATGATCCCGTATTTTTATGTTTGTATATTTTTGATAACACAACGTTGTTACTCGGACACAATGAGTCAGAAGCGTCATAAAATGCTCACAACTGTGACTTTTTTATAACTTTACACACAAATAATCTAAACAAAATAAGTCAGAGTCACGTTGATTTTATAGCGATTGTGACTCTTTGTGTCAAAGTAAGGACGACAAGGAATAATGCTCGACTTTTGTCTTAATAGCGTACGTACACAGACCCTACCATTCTAAAACCAATAGAAACCCGCTATACTGTAACGTTATGTAAATTTAATCAAATTTTCTACATGGTGTGATGTTATTCCTCCCTATGCTCATTCTTCCCTATCCCTATATGCTTAGGGAAAGCATTGTTTTCTCTACGATATAAATAATTTATCAGTGCATTGCTGTTTTCAATAACTAAAAAAATAAGTATTTTTTATGTAAAATGTTTAATTATCAAAAATCAAATACTTCTAATGAACATGAAACTAATTAGCTATTATGATGTTATAATTATATTATACTCAATTGACTATTCAAAGATCAAACACGAAGATTTATGCACCTGGGAGCAAAATTGATGCAAGGCGTTAAAACAGCTGCTCTGTTTCGTGATATGGCACTGTCTGCAGTAGGCCATTGGCGGGTAAATAAAAAGCGAAGAAAGCTGAAGTGTAAATATTTTAACTAGACAATTTTTTTAAATTTGTAAAAAGTAAGCATTGCTTAGATGTCACGTCAGAATTTTAAGGACCCTCAAAATGTTATATAGTATTCGAGATCACGTACGTCATATATATGTTTTGCTCTGAGCGAATGGTTGAGAAACGGCAAAACAAGGCTTTAAAATGCAAATGCAAATATGGCTAAAAAAATGGCCGCGCGGGGGAATTATTAAAAAGGCACTGGTGCTTATTAGACAAATGCGGGCGTCCTATTTTGCACGCGGCGTCCTTTTATGCGCGCGGGATTACTTCCGTTTGGAACAATAGATTTTGACCAGCATCTATTTGACGCACAGATATTGTCTATAATTGCACCGTGTTGTTATTTAGTTCTTTGAGTGTATTATTACCATAATGAACAGTGAAAAAAGAATTGCCTGCGAGATATTTTTTACCGTATACAGAAAGGCCCCCGTTACCCTGGTGGATTCTTAAAACAAAATTCCCCAATCGTTTTAAATTATTTTTATACTGTATTCTGTTTTAAAAAGTTTTTCATTACGGCCCTTTTCCAGGATGCTGAGGCTTTTTTATACAAAATTTAAAACAGTTATGAGTGACATTTATCTGTTTCTTGTACACCTCATTTTTACACAAACAATAGGTATTTGATTTCTTTAATTAATAAAAATATTGTAAAGTTAAAATTAAAAATTAAAGTTAAAAAAATGGCAAGGCGCAAGATACCTTGGGTCTGTTTTAATTTGCAAAAAATAATATTTCTGTTTTTTTTAAATCTAAATAAGGTTGAAATTAACTTTAAAAATAAGCAAAAATTTTTATTATAAGTTCATGATTAATAAGCTTTAATTTCTTTTACTAGAAATGTGATACACAGCTTAACGTTTTAATTTTGATTTCGTTGATTTTCGGTGAAAACTAGCCACAAAACCATAAAGCTATGTATATAATGAAAAAAAGGAATTATTTTGCAGTTGATAATACCTTTTTGCGTTGAACAAATTTGGTAGTCCTAATATTTGCGCAAGTGACTTATTTTTAAAGTGCATACTTATTTTATTAAAATTTTTTTACTTTATATGTAATATTGTAATATGCCCGATTAAAATGTTTTACTATTACTGAGGTTGCGTAATGTTGTACCCAAAAATTTTATAGGAATACGAAATAAAGTTTTGGGTTTTGTTTTATTTACATAACAATAACAATTTACAGGGTAGAAAAAATAGTTTTACAGGGTAGAAAAAAAATTTAAACATTTTGAACATGTTAAAATCTACTGTTTTTATTTTGTTAAGTTGCATAAATATTTATTTTGAGTTAACTTGTTAACTGTAATTTTTATTTACTTCTTATACGTCGAAAGCAAAGTTTTGCTGCACCGTAAGACAAACGTATTGTTTTTGTACGTTGATCGTAAGTTTAGAATATTCACACCAGTAAAAAAGAATTGAAAAGACTCAGTCCAGCCAGGTAGATGTTTATTGAGGATCGCATTTCTTTTTGTACGAACACCGCAAAGGACGTCAAATTTGCTACCATCCCCGGCAAAGCGAACAAAGGTACCAAAACCCCGTATATGACCAGCATTGGTATGGAAAGGTAGTCCACGGAGGGAGGTATGGTCCCGTTGGAGGTTATTTCCTCTGAAAAAGTCAAATTCAGTAGCGGAGCGACGGAGGGCGCACTCATTGTCTAAAATCCGCTAAAATGATATAAAAATTGTTAAATTTTACAAGACTAAGTGTAAATATGTTAGTACAAAATATGCGGGATAAAATTTTTAAAAAAAGCTTTCTTGAAAATGTTCAAATATAAACATCTGATATTAAACAATTCCAAATCATTCTTTTGACTTTCCCGAAACTTTCAGAGGGTTATCAGTTTGACGAAGTTATGCAATCTTATCTATATGCTGTCCAAAAAACGAAATAATGTTTTTCTAAACTTCCAAAACACTGCCTTCAGTTTGAAATTTAGTAGCTTAACTACTTATGTTTAGTAACATTCAATTATTGAAAAAGTGATAACATATAGTCCAAAGAAAAGTAGAAAGCTTTGCTCACTATTAAAAAAGATTATTTTAAAATATCCTTTCGATTTCTATTCAAAATTTTTCAGCTTAATTTAATTTTCAGTTTGCTCGCAGGGGTTTACGCTAAATATAATTTATGTTGTTATCTTTATTTCGTTTTTAAGCCTGAAAACCTAAAGCATTTTTAATTAAAAATAAAATCCAAAGGCTATTTTTATCTTGTCCTGTTTTTTCACAAAGGCTATTTTTATCTTGTCCTGTTTTTTCCTCTTTGATCGCAGGGGTTTACGCTAAATATAATTTATGTTGTTATCTTTATTTCGTTTTTAAGCCTGAAAACCTAAAGCATTTTTAATTAAAAATAAAATCCAAAGCCTATTTTTATCTTGTCCTGTTTTTTCACAGTATACTATTAAATTAATTTTGCTAGATAAGATTTAAAATTGCTCAACAGTTGAAATAAATGATTAAATGATCACTGTGGATTTTATTGATCAGGTTTGAAATTCAATTGACCAAGTGTGAAACTCAATCTTGGATGGATGTATGTAAACTCTTTTTAATTAGAGTTTCATCATGGGATTCTGTTTATAAATTTTATAGCACCCAAAATTTAGCGTGGTCCGAATAATTTTAGTTTAATTCATTAGGAAGAAACTTATAATCCTATGAGTTTTTTTTAATTTTATCGTTTTTCGTACAATTCTAAAGTCTATGTTCAAAAATGAAACACAGTATTTCTTCTAATAGTAGCCCATATTCTAATAGTAGCCTACCTCTAATAGTAACCTACCGTTTTGCACCCATCTTAAAAAATAGTAGCCTAGCCTCTAATAGGAACCTAGGCTACCATAAGAAGACTGCACTCAATTTTCAAGGCAGTATGTTGAGAAGTTTAGAGAAAAGAAAGTTTGATGAAACTTGGAAATTATCAAATACCAGCAATTTTTCGTTAAGTTTTTGGTGTGAAAACATAAGTCATTGTTAGTAGATGAAAATAAAAATTTTGTTAAAGGTTTGTAAAATATTTTGTTTGACAAAATAGTTCTTTGAACACTACACCTGCGTGTCGTTTTTTCGTTAAAAGCCTAGCCTACCTCTAATAGTAGCCTACCCTTTTAAACCCATTTAAAAAAAGTAGCCTAGGCTACTATTAAAAGAAAAACGGTGAATTTTCAGGTGAAGGTGAAACATATTTCGCTAGCGATATATGATTGATTTTTACAAAAACAGTTTACTATAAAGAATTTATTGTTAGCTATACAATGATAATAATTATCGTCTAAATCAATCAATCTAAATCTAAAGATTTTTTCTTGTATTATTCTATTTTGAAATGGTGTTTTTAAAACCGTGTAAATGACTAGAGTTAATAAAAAAAATCAACGTTACAAATGTTTAATTTTGTACAAAAAACTCGTGATAGGATTTAATAATTATATCTCGCCAATGAAAATTTTTGAGAAAATATATCTCTTCCATGAAAAAACTTGCAAGAAAATGATATAATTAAAAGCTAAGATATTACTTTGATACTTGCTTTATTTTATCGATTTAATATTATTTTATGTTAATTAAGATTACGAGGGTATTGTCAAAATAAAAAAAAGTAATTTGGGGTTAAACTGTGTAACTAGAATGTCACCAATTTCTATGTTGTCGTTTTGATAACGTATAAATAGTTTTTGCCAATCAGATTCGAAAAATTGTCAGATTTGATATTTGAAACTAAAATAATCAATCAAAACCTAATGAATCAATTAAATAAAATAACCAAATTTATTTCGCAAAACGTTAGACAGAAACTCACGTAATGTTTTTGCCTAATATCAAATCGTGATTCGTATCAAATCGGTTTTCGTATTCTGTTCTTTAAAAGGTTTCAAAATATAGATTTAATAAAAACTGATACAAACCAATCAGGAAGGGGCGCTTTTCCTCATATAAAAAGGGTTAAGTCACTGCGCGGTAACATAGTTGTTGATGGCGTATGCTAAAAAAACAAAACCTTAAAGGTGAGCTATACTAAATCATGGCGCATTTCTTCGGATTGGATTTTGGTATCAATCGATCCGTCAAGTTTCACTGAGTAAAAAATTGTATTACAAAAAAAAATAATTTTCAGCGGTTGTCCAGATAATTTAAATTAATATATCTTCATGAACAGTGCGTAATTGTAGGCAGCACACACAAATATTTGTAAACTAATCCAGACAGCAGAAACATAAGAATATAATTTTTAAAACAACACAATTGTTTTAACCGGCAAAAAGGTACAAATAAAAACTTTGATCTGTTGCTTTAATTTTTTTGCTGTGATTTTGGACGTAATGCTACAGTAGAAAACTACTAATTTACCGACATATAAAAGATAAAAAACGCAGAACAGGCTTTTTCTCATATTACATTTTGTATTAACCAAATTTAAGGATTTGTACTTCGAGCCATTGATTTTTCCAATGATATAAAAGCGTTAGGAATATACATCAACATCAAATTAATTTAAAATATGGTGCAACAGGGCACAACAAATAAAAAACTGTACGTTTTTTTTAATATAGAACAAATTGATTGAATTCTTTTTAATTGCTTTCGATGCCATTTTTTATTCTGTCAGCGAAATTATTGATATTTAGGTGAAATAGATGAAATGGCAAAAATTTAAATAGCAAGCGTACACAATTGGCACGCGATACAGCCTTTGATAATGATTTTGAAAAAATATACAAAAAAAGTAAACATTAAAAATTTATCTTTTAAAACTTTAGAAATAGAATTACATAAACCTACAACAACACACAGCAACCTACATAAACAACTCTAAAAAAGAATTTTCATGTTTGGAAAATTTTATGAAAGCAGTATTTATTTTTTTTAAAATAAAACCAAGATTTTTGCTTAAAGCTATTGAATATTTCTATTTACAAAAGTTAATATTGTACGTGTTTGTAAAGTTATATTTTGTAAGATTATATATTTGCAGGTTATATATTTTGCAGGTTATAAAATTGTAGGCTACTGTTAGAGGCCAGGCTGTTATTTTTTAACGAAGAAACGACAGGCAGGTGTAGAGTTGAAAGAACGATTTTTTTAAACAAAATATTTTGCAAACTTTTTTAAAAAAATTTTATTTTCATCTAATAACAATGACCTATGTTTTCACGCCAACAATTTAACGAAACATTGCTGGTATTTGATAATTTCCTAGCTTCATCGAACTTTCTTTCCTTTAAACTTCTCAACATACTCCCCGGAAAAACGCGTGCAGTCTTTTTATAATAGCCTAGGCTTTTATTAGAGGCTGGCAACTATTTTTTCTATGGGTGCAAAAGGGTAGGCTAATATTAGAGGCAGGCTACTATTAAAGGCTGGGCTACTATTAAAAGAAATACTATTTTTGAACATAGACTTTAGAATTGTACAAAGAACATTCAAATACGAAGTTCTTCATATATGCACAAAACAACAGGACTGTAAATTTAACTATAGGCTTGGTCAAAAGTTACTTAAAAAAACGAAAACTTTAAAAGACTTAAGTGTTATTTTAACGGAAAACTTAAAATTAGGAGAGTACTGCAAAACTATTATTAAAAAGGTTTTCAAAACATTAGGATTAATTTTTTGAACTTTTAATTCAAATTTCATCGCATTAATTTGATTCGTGCTTTTAATGCATATGTCCGTCGGACAGTCGAATATGGAAGTGTTATTTGGAATCCCTATGAGCAAAATGACATTCAAATGAAGGTTCAAAAAAGTGTTCAGAAAAACATTTGTAAAAAGACTATATATAAGATGTAATTTAACATATGTAAATTACGAAGAAAGATTAAATTTTTTAAATTTAAAAAAAAAACTACAAGATCGACGCAATATTTTAGCTCTTTGTGAATGTTATAAAATTTTACACGGGAAAACAAATATTAAGACTATAGAATTATTTTTATTTAATAATAAAAATACCAGAGGACACATGTTTAAGCTGAAAGTTCAAAAAAGTAAGATTAATACCAGAAAATTCTTCTTCAGCAATAAAGTTGTTTCTACGTGGAATAATTTATCTCAAACGCAAGTTACAGCCAATTCACTTAGTACTTTAAGAAAATGTTCTAATCAATGGTTCATTTAAAGGTGCGGTGTGGAGTCAAACTTTTTGTCTTCGATTTTGATAATTTTTGTGACAACCTTACCTTTGCCCCCAGTAGCCCACAAAAATATTTTTAACAAAATATCTCCAGTGGTTCGGGAGTTATGACCCCCCAAAAATAGCGATTTTAGACAATTTTGTTCGTGAAAAATTGCTCAATGAGTATAACGATTTAAGTTACAAATTATGCACTCAAAGAAAGCGGGTACCTTCTACTTCAATTTGATACATTGATCGTTAAGATTGGTGCAGTCGTTGTTGAAATATTCCGTTTCTCGTACAATAACCCTTGATTTTTTCGCCAAAAACACGAAGTAAGGAAAAAAGGTTGGGCAAACTTCACAAAATCACTGCCGTCGTTTGGTTTAGAAAAAAAATCGCGGTTTTTTTGTACGGGAAATATTTCGATAAATATTGCACCAGTCTTAACGACCAAAGTATCAAATTAAAGTAGAAAATAGCCGCTTTTTTGTGTAACTTTTTTTAGTTTTTTTTCGTAACGTAACTCGTTACACCCATTAAGCAATCGTTCACGCAGAATTGTCAAAAAACACCATTTTTGGGGGTTCATAACTCCTGAACCACTGGAGATAATTTGTTGAAAAAATTTTTGTGGGCGATTGGGGGCATGAATAAGGTTTTCACGAAAAATTATCAAAATCGAAGACAAAATGTGTTAGTTGATCTAAAAATAAATAAATAAATAAAATTGAATATAACTATTTCTAACGCTTTTATATTATTAAAATAATCAATGGCTCGAAGTAGAAATCACTAAATTTTGTTGACAAAATATAATTAAAATAGTTTTTTGGAAGGTTTTACCAAAAAATATAAGAGAAAAATCCTGTTCTGCGTTTTTTTATCTTTTTTTTTGTCGGTAAATTATAGTCTAAAATCACAACAAAAAAATTAATACAACAGATCAAAGTTTTTATTTGTACCTTTTTGACAATTGTGACAATTTAAAACAATTGTGTAGTTTTAAAAATTATATTCTTACGTTTCTGCTGTCTGGATTAGTTTACAAATATTTGTGTGTGCTGCTTACAATTACGCACTGTTCATGAAGATATATTAATTTAAGTGTTGATTTCTAACTATTGTGAAGTATAATAAAAAAAGCCTACGCAATAACTCGAAAAAATAAAGCACTATTATTAACGATCAAGATATCAAATTAAAGTAAAAATTAGCCGTTTTTTAAGTGCTTATTTTTTATTTTTATACCCATTGAGCAATTTTTCATGTACAACATTGTCAAAAAACGCGATTTTTGGAGGGTCATATCTTCTGAATCACTGGAGATATTTTGATGAGAAAAATTTTTGTGCGCTATTGGGAGCAGGGGTAAGGTTTTCACAAAAAATAATCAAAATCGAAGACAAAAAGTTTGACTCGGTACCGCATCTTTAAGATAAATATAATTTTAATCTATTAACAGAGGCCGGACAGCTATTTAAACAAACCAACAGAATACAGTAACATATTTTTTATTTATTCCTTTTCCGCAATATAAAAAAACTTAAAAATAAACAAAAGAATTGGGGGTTAATTGTAAACCAACGGAACTAAAGTCATTAATTTAGGGTCGATAGAGCCTAGGGAACTTGGAGCTGGAACTTGGAGCCAAAAATAAGGAACTTGGAGCCGTAAGTGAGGAACTTGGAGCCGTAAGTTGGGAACTTGGAGCCAAAATAAAAATTGCTAAAACGTGTACCTAAGCCTAAGCGAAGCCTAAATTTTAGCCCAAACTAATTTTTTCTTAGAGGCTCCAAGTTCCCATTTCTCGTGGCTCCAAGTTACCAAAAATTTTCGACGGCTCTAAGTTCCCTGCTTGTGGCTCTTAAGACCCCGTACCAAGTCAACTCCCTGAGGAGATAAATTTAACACCTCAGGGTCAAATTTCTATTAAAATTATGCACCGACAGAAAAAATATAATTACAGACATTGCTTATTGTTTAAGAAAAATCATTTGTGGAAATTTAGTCTTATTTTATTACAATAGGCGCACAAATGCTTTGTTGCTGAAAGTTTTTGATTTCAGAATTTTTTTATTGCTTGTCTAAAAATTTTTAATCAGTAGTAGATTACAAAAAGTTTAATAGGCCAATGTCAACATACAAAAATATGTACAAAATATAAAAAAAGGTGAATAACCAAAAGAGACTAGCTTAAATTAATTCAGTAGGTAAAACTTAAATTTTTAAAAAGTAAAACAAAAGCTAAAAACTATATCAATATGACCTTGTGGGCGTCACATTGTTATCTCGCGTGTCATTTTCATTTTCTGCTATTAAAAAAAATATATCATGAAAATGACACGCGAGTAAAGGAATAAGAAAGAAGTGTTTTTTAGCTAACTACGGTTCCAACTTTGATTAAAATATTTAATATAATATTTTTTAACAATAAAACACTTTAAAGCTATTTTAACGAATTTCTTTTATGCTTAACACTTAATAACCGTGAAAAGTGTAATCATCAGGTTATTTTTGATTTAAGCATTCCATTATAGTGTTTAGATCATGAAATATTATATACTAACAGCAGTATTCAACCAATATTTAAAAGAATAAGCTCAGGTTCAAAAGTTCTGCAAAATTTAAAACTTATAAAAACACAACAAAGTTAGTTCTTCCATAATGGGATGAAATGGCAATTAAAAGCATGCTCATAACAATCTTTGACAATCGCGAAGTTTCTAATGTTTCAAGTTTGTTGCTTTTTACACTTACAAATAAAGCTGCCCAATTAAAAATTATGCGATTTTTCAATTGGGAAAGATTGTTATGAGTTGGACATTTATAAATAAATGTCATATCATCAGACTGTAAAGGTTGGTAATGTTGGTTGGTTTAACGAATAAAAACAATTCATCATATTGTCTTTACTTTTCAATAAGTTAACAATGAAACAAATTAAGTGTATGCAATTTTTCTCTCAGTCCATATCTGAATATAGGCCAGTGTAGTTTCCAGCTAGATAATTCATTACTGTTGATATCCAGCTAAGTTCACATTTTTTTCGTCAAAAAATGCCCCCGTGATATAATCATACCTTTTATTTTTTAATCAGTTTTCAAGATTAGTTTGCTTTGAGCAAATAGGTAAAAAAAACTGTACATGATATTTTAAAATAAGAAACCTTTTTTTTTATTAATTTCTCTAAGTATAGCTTAATTTTTTACGTTTTCATCAAATTTTTATTAGGTATTTCCACGACATTGTATCGATAGATAACTGCGTTATTAATCAACCATAACACGTCACAGCTCTTATTGATATTAACACGCATGAAAATTTTTTATCCAATAATATAAATAGAACAACGATCGTTGGAATCTACAATTAAATTTCTTTATACCAAAATTAATTTATGCGAGATAAAATTATTGGTTTTTGGAAAAGGGCAAAAACCCTTTCTGACTGCCAGGCTAAAGTGTGCTTAAAGGTGCGGTGCGGAGTGCGGAGTCGAACTTTTTGTTTTCGATTTTAGTGAAAACTTTATCCCTGCCCCCAATAGCTCACAAATTTTTTTTATCAAAATATCTCTAGTGGTTCAGGAGATGTGACCCCCAAAAATGATTTTTTTCGACAATTCTGCACTTAAAAAATTGCTCAATGGGTATAAAAATTTAACTTTTAAAATATGCACTTAAAGAAAGCAGCTAGATTTTACTTTAATTTGATACCTTAATTGTTAAGATTGGTGTAGTATTTGTTGAGATATTGTGGTTCCGGACCAAAAACCCTCGACTTTTTTGTTAAAAACACAAACGAAGGCATTGATTTGATTAAGTTTGCCAACATTTTTGCCTACAATTCATATTTTTAGCGAAAAATCGAGGTTTATTTATACAGTAAACGAAATATCTCGACAAATACTGCACCAATCTTAACATTCAAGAAATAAAATTACAGTAGAATGTAGCCGCTTCTTTGAGTGCATATTTTTTAGCTTAAATTTTTATACCCATTGAGCAATTTTTCAAGTATAGACCTGTCGAAAAAAGCCATTTTTTTGGGGGGGGGGTCATATTTCCTGCACCATTAAAAATATTTTAATGAAAAAATTTTTGTTGACTAATAGGGGCAGGGGTAAGATTTTCACAAAAAAAGTCATCAAAATCGAAGACAAAACGTTTGACTCAGCACCGTACTTTTTTTTTGACCTTGGTTCGTTTGTATCTACTTGGTTCAGTTACGTATTGCTAGTTGGCATCTTGACAACGCCAAATAAAAACGCCAAAATATTACATATATAATATTCCTTAGGGTTTAGCAACGATTTCAGAAAAGGGATGCACTTCATACCAATATTTTTAAAGGTGGGATCAGGATGTTTTTAGCACGCTAAAAGTTTCTAAAGGTAGGTTTCAAAAAACCGTTATCAAGTAAAAAAGTAGGTACAAGGATAAACTCTTTTCGCTTCTCGGTAGGACTTACAGTTCGAGTGCTGAGCGGTATCGCGAGTAAATGTTTTGAAATTAACATAAGGAATACAAAATTATAGTTCCGCGAGCTTAAAAAAGTAGGTTTTCTACCTCTACAACCGTCCTCTAGGTGCTTTTTTGGCCATAACCAAAATATTAGTTTTTTTTTTTTTTTTTTTTTTTTTTTTTTTTTTTTAAAAAAAAAAAAAAAAAAAAAAAAAAAAAAAAAAAAAAAAAAAAGACGAGAAAGCGGGTTTTGGCGTGACCAATATTATTATGTTTAATATAGCTAAGCAAAACTGACACTGACTCAAAACTATTTAAGAAGTTTGACTAAAAAGTAAGTGTAAGAAGATCCAGGTGCACTGTATGCTAAATCATGTTTTGGACAAAGTTAAAATTTCAACATCAATTACGCGATATTTTACTCTTTATTGCAATGGAAGGAAACATGTAGTATATAAATAAACTACTGGATAGAGCGCTGTGCGTATGTCGGCCTATAAAAAAGAAATTTCACTTTGCACGTTGATCGGCTGTACCACACTGTGCCCGCTTGAATAAGGGCGGATAAACAAACAATAAAAAATCACTTGTGCCTCTGTTAATGCCCTGCTTTGTGACAAAAAAATCACTATTTAGAAACTATGTTTCTGCGGCTTAACAAATCTTTTGAATTGAAATCATTAAAATGCGCTCTAAATTTTTACATGCCTTTGTCTGTTTGTTATTAATTAAAAAAAAAACTACAAAAAGTATTGCATGTTATTTTCGAACATTTTTAATACACATTTTATGCTAATTAGCTAATATTTATTTTTCAGAAAACAAACAACGGGGAAAGATTAAAGATATACTTGTATTTGTATATATGTACATATATATTAATATGGTACTAAAATCAAAAAGAGTACGTGAGTTTTTAAAAAATATCGTAAAGCAAGAAAACACAAATGTTAAAAAACCGCAAAAAATAGTGTAGACGAATAACTTCCTACCTTCTTCCGGCCTTTTGAGGTGTAGAGAGATTCGGTGCTCCGCCCTTTAAATGAGCGTTTTTTTAACTAATTTAAGCCTGAAATTTATAGACGTTAATTTTTAGGAATATTCTTTTCGTTTTTAATAAGTTAATACAAAATAAACTTGTGTGGTAGATAAATCGAATATGCAGTTTTTTGTTATTCTTTGATTGTTTTTAACAATACCTTTATCAACACAATTTAAAGTTTTACATTTTTAAAATAAGATTTTTAGGAGCTATTATACCGGTTTTTTTAATTAAAAAAAACCACCACAGAACCGTTTTTTATGATATCTAATTTCTTTTTGCATGAAGTTGGTTTTCGAGGCGTAAATTTTTAAAAAAGTTACTTTTTAGCATTTAGTTCGATGCGACAAAATATTCAGACTCTGCAGCTAGAACGGATCGGCTTATTGTATTTTTAAATTATTTTATATATATGTATATATACAATAAATAATAATATACCCAATTAATTTTTTGGAATGGGATCTAATAAATGACAGAAAGTTCTTTTGACAAGTGTGTGAAATTGTATATTTTCTAGCACAAATACAATAAGGATACAGGAAACTAAAGGCCTTGGAATTTTTCATAAAAAAGAACGAACAATAACTAAAGGTTCTTGAAAAAATATAGATAGTTTTTTATAATATTTGCAAGCACATTATTATTAAGGTGCTTCGTTCCGCTTTGACTGTTCAGTCCTTGAGGGGAACAATGATCGCTGCGTTTTAAAAATTTTATGTATTTCCGATTAAAATTGGACTCTTTAAAATTTACGTGCACGCGCAGAAAAATAAAACAATGTTTTTGAAATATTCGAATAAAAACCCTTATAAGATGAAAACCTCAAGCGATGGCTAAACGAAAAGTTTTGGGTACATCGTACAAATATCTCCAAACCGGACCATGTGCCAGAGCCAGCCTTCAAGTGTTTTTAAACCAGTTTTAAGACCATACTGGTGCACTCCAGCTCCATTCATTTTCATCCAAAAAACCCAGGGTTAATTGACCGTTGAACAATTATAATTCCTGCGCATAACAGGAATTTACGCAGCAGTGACGCAAGTCCGGTATAATTAAACACTTCACGATCTTCAGAATCGACCACAAGCGCCACTCTGACGGTCATTCCAGGTTCGGATCTAAAGGGGGGTGAATATGATATTCGGAGGGCCGTAGAGTATTCCGTTTTGTTATCGTTGTGTTCCCTCTACTCGTGTTTGGCTGGTCCATTACGATATGCATGTGCGCGTCTGGTTGTTGGCCGTGGAGAAAGGGACTTTTTATAGAGGGGATAAAGGCAACTAACTAGCCGGGGCCATTCTGTTTGGCGTTTTTCGGAGGGTCGTTTTTTTCGCCCGGCTCTCTCTCTCCCTCTATCCCCGGCTCGGCCGTTCTCCGTTTTGCACAATTTACCCCGGCTCTTTGCCTTCTTTATCGCGTTGTTGTTAACTGAGTGTAGGAGAAAAAGGGCTTGCGAGAGCGCGCGCGTGGCTAAAAAAATCGCACATAAAGACTTCGATTTTTCGACAATTTCCGCCGGCTTAAACATTTATAGCCGTATCGAAAACCGCCTTTCCATAAAAAATCTCTTTATTCGTCCCACGGAAATCTGGGTTTGTGAAAAAAAGTCCTCCCGCACCTTTTTTTTGGACCGAATGAGAATAGAAAAAACATACGGCCGAGCTGATATACCGACTGAATAACAGCTGGGGGTAATCAGAAGGCTTATTCATCTCTTTGTGGAAAAGAGCCAGGCCCGGACTGAACCGATATTTTGTCTTTTTCCTCTATCATTATTTTTATCTGAGCCACTTCACTCACCTTGAGTTTATCCCATCTATTATGGACAAATTTTGGCGACAATTTTAAAGCGTTTTTAACACTATTTGCTTCCGATTTTCACGCGTTTTTTGTTCTTCCAACTCCACATTAACTTATTAATCGTTTATACTCCTATTTATCATAAAAAATGATTTATATACTTCAATTTATACTTAACAAAAAGTTTGCAACTTCTGAAACGATTTGTTACAGAAATTACTGACTTTTTTCAAATACTTGGAATGGAACTCCAACGGCGAAGAGAAAAAAGTTTTTTTTAAAATGACGAACTAATTATTTAAACGAAGAAACGGACCAAAAACAGCCTTGGGATTACAAAAACAAATAAAACAAACAATTAAAATATCTCTTTTTTAACGTTAATTTTTTTAAAACTGTCTTTAATTTATGTGCATCCTCTAGTTTTCATGTTTGAACTTTATTTACCTTTACTTTATCAGTTATATACCAACTTTGCTTTATTTCGTGATTTTTAGTGATGTTCCCCGGAGCTCCGGTTTTCGTAAACATATGCAAATGCAACTCCTAGAGTTCTGTTTTAATTTTGTGCTAATTTTGTTAAAAATTAAAGAGGAGACCTGTACACTCCCCCCGCGGTTTTATTGGCAGGGGGAATTCCAAAACGGGGGGCAACTTTTTTGAAACGGGGGGGGGGGCAAGCCGGGGAGAAAGAAAAAAAGAGATAAAAAAGGAGAAAAAAGAAGGGAAAAGGGACAAATAAAGCGAAAATAAGGCAAAATATCGGTTCAGTCCGGGCCTGGCTCTTTTCCACAAAGAGATGAATAAGCCTTCTGATTACCCCCAGCTGTTATTCAGTCGGTATATCAGCTCGGCCGTATGTTTTTTCTATTCTCATTCGGTCCAAAAAAAAGGTGCGGGAGGACTTTTTTTCACAAACCCAGATTTCCGTGGGGCGAATAAAGAGATTTTTTATGGAAAGGCGGTTTTCGATACGGCTATAAATGTTTAAGCCGGCGGAAATTGTCGAAAAATCGAAAGCTTTATGTGCGATTTTTTTAGCCACGCGCGCGCTCTCGCAAGCCCTTTTTCTCCTACACTCAGTTAACAACAACGCGATAAAGAAGGCAAAGAGCCGGGGTAAATTGTGCAAAACGGAGAACGGCCGAGGGGATAGAGGGAGAGAGAGAGCCGGGCGAAAAAAAACGACCCTCCGAAAAACGCCAAACAGAATGGCCCCGGCTAGTTAGTTGCCTTTATCCCCTCTATAAAAAGTCCCTTTCTCCACGGCCAACAACCAGACGCGCACATGCATATCGTAATGGACCAGCCAAACACGAGTAGAGGGAACACAACGATAACAAAACGGAATACTCTACGGCCCTCCGAATATCATATTCACCTCCCTTTAGATCCGAACCTGGAATGACCGTCAGAGTGGCGCTTGTGGTCGATTCTGAAGATCGTGAAGTGTTTAATTATACCGGACTTGCGTCACTGCTGCGTAAATTCCTGTTATGCGCAGGAATTATAATTGTTCAACGGTCAATTAACCCTGGGTTTTTTGGATGAAAATGAATGGAGCTGGAGTGCACCAGTATGGTCTTAAAACTGGTTTAAAAACACTTGAATGCTGGCTCTGGCACATGGTCCGGTTTGGAGATATTTGTACGATGTACCCAAAACTTTTCGTTTAGCCATCGCTTGAGGTTTTCATCTTAAAAGGGTTTTTATTCGAATATTTCAAAAACATTGTTTTATTTTTCTGCGCGTGCACGTAAATTTTAAAGAGTCCAATTTTAATCGGAAATACATAAAATTTTTAAAACGCAGCGATCATTGTTCCCCTCAAGGACTGAACAGTCAAAGCGGAACGAAGCACCTTAATAATAATGTGCTTGCAAATATTATAAAAAACTATCTATATTTTTTCAAGAACCTTTAGTTATTGTTCGTTCTTTTTTATGGAAAATTCCAAGGCCTTTAGTTTCCTGTATCCTTATTGTATTTGTACTAGAAAATATACAATTTCACACACTTGCCAAAAGAACTTTCTGTCATTTATTAGATCCCATTCCAAAAAAATTAATTGGGTATATTATTATTTATTGTATATATACATATATATAAAATAATTTTAAAATACAATAAGCCGATCCGTTCTAGCTGCAGAGTCTGAATAATTCGTCGCATCAAACTAAATGCTAAAAAGTAATTTTTTAAAAAATTTACGTCTCGAAAACTAACTTCATGCAAAAAGAAATTAGATATCATAAAAAACGGTTCTGTGGTGGTTTTTTTTAATTAAAAAAACCGGTATAATAGCCCCTAAAAATCTTATTTTAAAAATGTAAAACTTTAAATTGTGTTGATAAAGGTATTGTTAAAAACAATCAAAGAATAACAAAAAACTGCATATTCGATTTATCTACCACACAAGTTTATTTTGTATTAACTTATTAAAAACGAGAAAAGAATATTCCTAAAAATTAACGTCTATAAATTTCAGGCTTAAATTAGTTAAAAAACGCTCATTTAAAGGGCGGAGCACCGAATCTCTCTACACCTCAAAAGGCCGGAAGAAGGTAGGAAGTTATTCGTCTACACTATTTTTTGCGGTTTTTTAACATTTGTGTTTTCTTGCTTTACGATATTTTTTAAAAACTCACGTACTCTTTTTGATTTTAGTACCATATTAATATATATGTACATACATATATACAAATACAAGTATATCTTTAATCTTTCCCCGTTGTTTGTTTTCTGAAAAATAAATATTAGCTAATTAGCATAAAATGTGTATTAAAAATGTTCGAAAATAACATGCAATACTTTTTGTAGTTTTTTTTTAATTAATAACAAACAGACAAAGGCATGTAAAAATTTAGAGCGCATTTTAATGATTTCAATTCAAAAGATTTGTTAAGTCGCAGAAACATAGTTTCTAAATAGTGATTTTTTTTTGTCACAAAGCAGGGCATTAACAGAGGCACAAGTGATTTTTTATTGTTTGTTTATCCGCCCTTATTCAAGCGGGCACGATCTGGTACAGCCGATCAACGTGCAAAGTGAAATTTCTTTTTTATAGGCCGACATACGCACAGCGCTCTATCCAGTAGTTTATTTATATACTACATGTTTCCATTGCAATAAAGAGTAAAATATCGCGTAATTGATGTTGAAATTTTAACTTTGTCCAAAACATGATTTAGCATACAGTGCACCTGGATCTTCTTAAGGTCTATCCTACCTAAGACAAAACTTCCTTCCGGAACAAACCCCAAGGGACAAATCCCCTTTTCTCTTTTCCTTTAGACAACCAGAAGGAAAAAACCAATGCTTTCCCAAAGAACAGTCAAAAAAAAAGACCAAAGAACATTCATACTTCTCCCCCTTCTGACCTTTCCCTCTTTTTTTTTTCCTTTTGAGCTCAAAGCCAAATCTCCTCCTTCCCAAAGGACAAACCAAGGACTTTTCTCTTCCCAAGGACTTTTCGTTTTCCCTTTGGACTTTTCCCAAAGGACCTTTTTTCATAAGAAAAACCTTTACACTTACTTTTTAGTCAAACTTCTTAAATAGTTTTGAGTCAGTGTCAGTTTTGCTTAGCTATATTAAACATAATAATATTGGTCCAAACGCTTTCTCGTCTAATATTTTTGGTATGGCCAAAAAAGCACCTAGAGGACGGTTGTAGAGGTGGAAAACCTACTTTTTTAAGCTCGCGGAACTAAAATTTTGTATTCCTTATGTTAATTTCAAAACATTTACTCGCGATACCGCTCAGCACTCGAACTATAAGTCCTACCGAGAAGCGCAAAAAATATTTATCCTTGTACCTACTGAATTATTTATAACGGTTTTTTGAAACCTACCTTTAGAAACTTTTAGTGTGCTAAAAACACCCTGATCCCACCTTTAAAAATATTGGTATGAAGTGCATCTCTTTTCTGAAATCGTTGCTAAACCCTAAGGAATATTATATATGTAATATTTTGGCGTTTTTATTTGGCGTTGTCAAGATGCCAACTTTTTCTGTTTAAAAATTGGCGCATAAAAAACTTGCTATAATTTAGTTTTTATAGCAGATCGCACTTTATTTTATAATGTTGCCAGTTGTTATTTAGCCGTGGGCTTACGGTATTCTATATATCTCTGAGATATTTGTGTTATATCATTGTAGGCACGCCTTACTACAAGCAAAATCACGTTTCAAAAGTCTTTTTAGCATAGGGGGGGTTAACCCCCCAAAAAAGCTGATTACTGCCGACACCCCACCCCCCCCCCCCCCTAAAATTTGGGAGTACCCCGAACACTCCCCCTAGAATTTGGGGTGTCCCCAGTACTAAGAATGGAGTATACCCCAAAAAATTTTTGGGACAGCCCCCCTTCCCCAAATTTCGGGGGTAGCGTATACCCCCCTCCCAAAAAAAAATCCGGGAGGCTGGCAAGGGCGTAGCCAGGGGGGGTTGTAGGGGTGGCAACCCCCCCCCCTTTTGGGTTGGCGGAGGTAAAAATTTGGGAGTCCGAAGAGAACAATTTTAAAAAATTTCCTCGCGCTTCGCTCCGCTCAGCGCTCGACATTTATATACCTTTTTACAACATTTAAGTGATGTTTTTAATGAATTTCAAAGACAATTTTAGAAAATTTTTTCGTGCTATCGCACGATTTTTAATGTTATACCTTTTTAAACCGGAAATTTTTCAAGTTTAACTTAAAAAACAATGCAAATAACAACAAAAAGAATCACCTAGCGCGAAGCGCAAAAAATTTTACCGTTTTTTAATGTCTTTTTTACGGTATTTTGAAAATTTGGAGTACAACCCCCTACAACCCCCTCCCCCTTTCGAAAAATTTGTATGGAGTACAACCCCCCTTTCCGAAATCCTGGCTACGCCCCTGGAAGCTGGCCACCTATGATTTTTACGGCAAACACTAAATTCTACCGACTCCGTCCAAAATCTACCGCAACTTACCGTAGTTTTTAGCATTATGCAAATTTTCTCACTGTTGATTAATTACGCAATTTTAGTGCAATATATCATGGAAGTTAGTCAGATTTTAAGTTGTTTAAGTTTTTAAAACCTTCCAACAATATTTTTTAAAACCTTTTGGTGTCCGGAAAGAATATTTTCGGCATAATATCTTTCAAAATAAATATATATTTTCTCTAAGCTGTAAATTTTTCGGCATTTTATTAGCTTTTAAGTTTTTCTAGACTTTTATCTTGATTTTTAGGTTTCGCTTAGGCTTAGGAAAAATTAAGTATTCCTTGTCTTAATTTTTTTCTGCAAAATTTTCTAACATGCACTAAAATAATAATAGGAAGTTTATCAGTTTTTTTAGAATAATCAATTATATTCCATTTTAAATTTACCAATTTTATGGTTTTTAAGTTTAATTTAATGTTTTTATAGTGTAATTCAGTTAAAAAAATATTAATTTAAAAAAATTACATGCAGAAAAAGATAAATTGATTTAAAAACCATTCAAATTTGTTTATTTTGTTCGAGTTTCTGTTGATTTCGGCTAACCTGCACATCAATATGTAGTTTGCAGAAATTTGAAGCGGAGTCGGAGTCGGTGGAATTTAGTGTTTGCCCTTTTTACCGAGTTTTACTTCGAAATTTTTAAAGGTTTTAAACGCCTATCTTTCTGTTTTTATGATCTAAAAGCTTTTCATTTGGCAAAAATATTTATTCGGAAGTATATAATTAAGTCACATAGAGTATTTTTATTCTTTTTTTATTGAAGATTAACTTAAATTACTGTGGCAATTTTCAATAGAGGGTTGAAACCGCTAATTGTTGCTTCAAACAAGTTTTGAAAAAAAATCTAGTTTGCAAAAAAAATTTTAATGTCATTACTCATTTATTGTTCATGAAATTAGTAGAGAAATAGGGCGGAGCTCCGGGGGTTGCTTCGGAGCTCTTCAAAGTGAGGCACTGCTTTAGATCTCGGAGCTCTAGAGAAGGTCACTATTTTAAGACCCTTTGGCATTTTTAAGTGTATTCTTTTTAAACTTTAAATGTGAAAAAAGCTTATAAAAAACAAATAAATATAGTTTAAGATGAACGTGAAAAGAAGCTCTAACACGTGTCATATCTTGCAAATTAAGTTCTTTTAAAACTATATAAAAAAATTTGTTTACATATGAAAAAAAGGGGAAATAATTAATAAACTGAAAAACAAACAAATCAATAAGCCATGTGTGCAGAAGATGCCAAATCTCGGCTTGAAAAAAAATCGCCTTTTAGACAAATTGCCATTAACATTGGCACGGAGTACCCTTCTCACCCTGTAGACGGCGGAATTTTAAAACACCGAAGAACCCTTTGTCCTGCATTATGTTATTATTTCTTTTAAAAAAATGCGCGAGGCCCGTCATGTTTTTTAAAAAACTCCTCGGAGCCAGCTGTGTGCCGCGGTTAGGGGGGCCGGGGTGGCGTTATGACGGGGGCGCAAACTGTTTACCAATCGTTTTTCCAACGTCTACGAGGCATAAATTTACTCGGCGGCGCAGACGATTTTTTTTTCGCTCTCCCTCTCCCCTCCCCGTCTCCCCGCGTTCCCCGTTCGTGGACAGGGCAGATCGAGTCGGAGTCGACGTGAAAAACCGCCCATCAACGACCCGTTTTGCGTTTTCAACGAACCGCATACCAGAGAAGATAAAGAGTCGGACTGAATCCATGACGACGACACCTGCGGCTTTTTTTGCAACAACCTCCCTGGACCAGGTGCGGCGGAGGACGAGTCAGATTTAGCGCTCAAAAGTTGATTATTATTTTCGGCATATTCCGCCAGACGGATCCGGGTTATTCCCAATTCTCCCCTTTCTGTCCCCCCGCAGTTCTTTTTCCTCGCGCTCCCCCCAGACGATAAAAGTACGGCCACAAGACTTTTCTACGTAAGCAGAAAAAAATAGGACGGCGGGCCGAGCCGAGAAGTAGTCGCTCCATCCCGGGTTTTTTTTTCGCATCGCAATCGTTTGTATTGTCGGTTTGGCTGGGTGGGAAATCGGACAACGTTTTTCAGCAAACCCCACTCCTTATCCGATCTTCTTTGTCCTCTGATTTTTTGCAAGTTTAGTTCATATGAAAAATAAAGATGATTGCATACAGTTTTTGGCACTGTCAATTTGCACGAGTTTAGTGTTTAATTTTTTCAATACACGAAAAGGAGCTTAATTTTTTTAAAAAATGTTTCCTTTTTTTGGATTTGGACAGTATATTAGTGGACACAGATCACAATCATATATTTTAATTATTTTAACAAAACTCGAATTTAACTTTTTTTACATTCTAAAGTTGCACATGCACACCTTTGCGATGATTTATATTTTACCGTCGCCTTCATTTGAAATAATTAAATGATCATTTATAAAACATATTATGTAAAAATACAAAAAAAGTGAGAACGTGAGTTAATATTTTTTGCAATTTACCAATTTTTTTAGGATTGAGTTAATATTTTTTGCAATTCACCAATTTTTTTAGGATTTATCCAGTACGGCTCTAATTTTAAAAATTGTGATTTGATGTTAAAACTACAGAAAAAACTACAATTTTGTTGTAAAATTAGTTTACTTTATTAGCTAATAATGATTATATAATGGTGTAAATTTTTTATTCAGTGAACAAGTGTTCAAACCAGGTGCTTGTTTCCTACAGTCCAACCAAATATGTCTACCCCACACAGTAGTCGACCTTTTTTTGTCTAAATGTACGCCCGGGATCAAGTTTCCCCTTTTTTGTTTATTCTTACAGCATTTTTCAAGGCTAGTTGATATTTTTGCAATCCATTTTTTACGATTTATCCGGTCCAGCTAATAATTTTCCCCTGTAAATACATTCATCTTATCTCACTAAATTCGTTGTTTTTTTTGTTGAGAAAAGTTTTTATATCTATTTTCGTTTGTTTTTTCTATCGAATAAAATATATGAGACAAACGCTTTTTTTTACTGTCTCACCAGATTTACATACAAGAAGTTTTTTTAGGGATTTTCTTAGGTATACTTTCCGGGTTTTGAGTTTTTTTTACCGAAAAACGTCCAATCTACCAAGCCCGTGTTTTTTTTCCTATTATCAAACACCATAAAATATTTTCCATACCGGTAGTTAAAAAAAGTTGTTTGTTTATATGTTATTATGCTTAGAGAAATAAGATTTTATTAAGTTCACTATCGTTGATCTACTGTAAGTTTTTTTTTCTTTTTTATCTAGTATATTAGCGGAAGTGCCTATTTTACAAACTAAACTCGTTCGCATGGGATAACTAAATATACACACAGCCTGGGGCCAGTCCACTTTAGTGTAGTGCCTGTTAACCATAGGTGAGCAAGGAGGGGGGTTGGAAGGTTGTACCCCCCAAAAATCTTGATTATAGCTGACATCCCCCCTCCCCAAAATTTGGAGAGGTCCCAGTACTAAAAACGCTAAAAATGGGGTATTTGAGGTATACCCCCCAAATCCGGGAGGCTGCCCGCCTACATATGTTGTTAACCATTTGCTAATTCATTCAGCACGTTGATAAAGCAAGCGCCACTCAGAATACCGTTTTAAAAATTTTATTACAGTTTTTTAGGCCTCGATATATTTGTTTAACCATTTTACATAAATAAATTGCGAGACTGAAATTTAAAGGAAAAAACAATAAGATGAAAAGACTTTAGAAACTAAAACTGTTATGAATCGATTATTATATAGCTTGTTTGTATTAAATTAAATTTATACTTAAGCTTTTATTTAGTTAAAGTGTATTTAAATATTCAACTCTTACAGTAAAATATCAACTGTTCCATTACAATAACTAATATTTTGAGATAAAAAAATAAGCAAATTAAAACTTTAGCAACAATAACAACCAGCGAACCTAGCAATCATATAGTTAACATGGAAAAATAAAATAAGGACCAAAAAAAGCAAATTAACTCTAAAGAATTTGTCTACCTGCACATTACTTTAATATGATTATGTGTTTAATTGCCAAAATAAAAGACGTAAGTACAAAATTCAAAGAAAAATCAGATGAAAGCATGAGAGCCTCAGATTTCAGATATGAATTTAGAGCTGTTAACAAAACAACTGGAAAAAGCTGCACGCTTATCAGATTTTTTTAAATGTTTTCGCCGATTTTTTTGTATTAAACAAGAGACAAGTAATTCTAGTGGAGCTGTAAATTTGTAAAACCCTGAGAACACTTCTATTCTTTTACCATTCAAAGTATGACTTAATTTAGTCATTGAAAGCGTGGATAAATAAACAACCTAGTAAACTACAGTAAAATACCACAACCCTCACTCTTACCAACTTTTGCTAATAGAAGTGTGTTCCTGGTGAGATTTAAGTGAAAGTCGAAGTTACTATACGTCGGAAGTCGTGGCGCAGTGACACAACGCTCGTCCGGCGTATACTGAAGCTTACCAGATCAAGTCCCAGCGAAGACATTCCACGTGAAAATACTGATATTATTGTTATGCGTAGTTCGGTTATGATATTAGTGCTGCTTTTTCGGCCTTGCATATTCGACTTTGAGCAAAATAAAAATAACTTTTTTAGTCTAGTTTTTAAAACACGAAGTATAATTCTCAAACCTGTTTTCGTGTTTGTTTGTAAAATATGTTTTGCTTTTTCATGCATTTGGAATGTTTGATAAGTTACTTTCGCTTTTTGAAGGCTAATGGTAATTCCCATGGACCAACATGGACCATGCCCATAAGGGGTGAAAGACTCAGTTTAACAATACAAAACAATATAAAGTTGTTAGTGCACCTCAGGCTTAGGCTTAGCCTAAACCTAAGCCGTTTAAAAGTTAAAACTAACAATTTTATATTGTTTTGTATTGTTAAATTGAGTCTTTTACCCCTCATGGGCATGGTCCATGTTGGTCCATGGTCCATGGAAATTACCGTTAGCCTTTTTGAAAGCACCAAAAAATATAAAGCTGCACGTATAATCGAAATATTTCATCATAATTTTAATAGTTTAATGACTATTAATGTTTAAATATAATATTATGTTTCGTTATTATTATTATTATTATTATTATTCGAAAAAAATTGGACAATAGCTTTTGCTCTAATATTAAAGCATTAATTTTAATATTTTTTTTATTTCAAACAAAAATTTCTGTATCTATTTCCGGTCTAAGATTTTAAAAAACATGTCACATGATTTTTTTTAAATTTGATTTTCAAGGTTATTTTGTCACAAACAGTATTAAGTACAGTTGGAATACTGAACAAACATTTATATACAGTACGACTACGCTATCACGATATTTCGTCAGATAAAATCCTCAACAAATATGAGCACTGGAGTTAACTCCTTAAATTCAAAGAAAAAAATTTAACCTCTCCTATTATATATGGGGATAGAGACGCAGATGGGTTGTTAAAGTCACAATTCTAAAAAATCTAAGAAAAAATGTATTTAAATGACTTTTTTACCCCTTCTTAATTTAGTTATAAGGTGTAAATAAATGTTTTGCCATAAAAACGTGGAAATTTCATAAAAAAAGTATGTTTTGATCTAAATTATGCGTTTTTACCTAATTTTTTCGTCAAAATCTAAAAATGATACGTGTATATAAAATGCTTTTTTTTCACAAATGTGTAGGCATATATTAAGAAAGCATTTATCAGATTTTAGAGCCTCATCATAACGACAAACAAGGGAAATTTAGATTGACTTCCAAGAACTCTCATAGGGTAGTGCATTTAATTTCGACACTTTTCCAAATTGGGCATTTTTGATTTTGGACTATATTTTTGGTAATCCTGGACGGAATACGACGTTTGATAGCTCAAATGAGAGTTAATTATATGTAGATGACTGTCGTGAGCTTTTTATTTGTTATTTTATGATATTTTCATGTGAAATTGTGTGATTTAAAAAAAAATGTTACTCGTTTTTCGAACATGGGCATTTCATGATTACACAATAAATTGGTTTAAAAATTACGCTGTCCTGGTAAAATTCAGTCTATTTTCCGAATTTTTAGTCCCCGTGGTTCTACGCTGCGTCTGTGGTTAGCAATCGTCATAAAATAAAAAAGTGTAATTTCGGCACACATATTGCTGTAGGTAAAAACGGTTGAATTAAGTGGTCGGGTGTTAAATTGTAGTTGTAAATAGTTAAAAGACTACGTTGAAATGTGTAGGGGTCATAGCACTGCACTTAAACTCGATTAAGGTGGTCCTTTTAAAAAGTGCCGAAATTAAATGCACTTTTTTTGCCGAATTTTGCTCATTTTGATACCATTTGGCATTTTAGCTGTAACTTTCTGCCAGTTACACGTTGAACAACAACAAGTAGAAGCTTAAATTAAGAAAACTGTCTGGAGATAATGATAGGCTTTTAAATTTTTGAAAATGATGATTTTTTGACTGAGAAACAATCGATTGTTTGTAAAGTGCCGAAATTAAATGCATACATTTAATTTCGGCTATTTTCCATTTTTTTAAAAACTGATTTAATTAAGTAAAAAACAACTTTCGTACAATGAAACTTTTATGACGCAACGCAGTATCGTAAAAGCTTTAAAATGAGCTATCAAACATGAAAATCGGGCCATATAGTGAAAAGTTACATTGGAAAAACGAAAAAGTGCCGAAATTAAATGCACTACCCTATGCACTGATCCACGAAATAAAACACATGTACACGACTCAATTTAATGAAAAAGGTAAAGGCCTGCCAATTTTTCTGCGAATTTCAAGGCCGCTGTCGGAAGTAATAACTCAAATGGTCGGTTATTGGTTTTGAGTACTTTGTTTGGCCATCAAGTAACGAAAATAACATAGGTTTAGATATGAGTAGAAAAATAAATTAAAAGCTTTTAGAAATTGCAAAAAATGCATAGCATACAAAAATTAAACACCTATATCTAAAATATTGACAGATAATAAAAGGTATCCTTTTAGGCTATTCTATCGGCGATTTTAGATCGTTTTGTTTTCTTTTAATTTAGATTGGAAAAAAATTGGGTAAAAATAATTTATAGCACTGCTTTTTAATTATTCATGAAATTAAAACAAAAATTAGCTTTAAAAATGGAGGTTGAGTTTTTCTCTGGAGCTCGTTGTACCGGGAAAAATTACTATAACATGCACAACCACACACAAATTTTTTATAAACAATTCTATTAAAAAATAATGAACCTACCTATGGTTGAATTTTATCTGGCTGACGCTGAGAATTGGAATACAGAGATGAGGGGATCAATTAAAATTGTGCGGTAATGATGTGTTTGTTTTTTAAACAAATAAGAACGCAGAATTTTTTTTAATTCCACCTTTTCACAAAATATACAAAAAATAACCAACTTTAGCCCTTGAAAAATTTGCATTTAGGATACAAATTAAGTAATTTGAGCAATAATTATTAAAATACAATTTTTAATCTTTGTTATTAATCCACTTTAGTGAAAAATTTTGAATGTTTTTGTTGTTAAATAGTCGATTTAATACTGCAAATATCGCGGTCAGCTAGATTTTATTTGTCTATAGCATAAACAAAACTTAAGGTCGGCCACTATCTCCGCCGCGAAATTTAAATTCGTTATAAAATAAATATTGTTTAACCAATTTTCCCAGAAATTGGAGATTAATAACGACAATTTCAAATATTTTTGTAACATTTTGACAATTATTTTAAACTATTTTTTTCGAACCAATGTTTTTCATAATTTAAATTTATTAGTTTAATTAGAAAAAGATAACATTTTGTAATGCGTTAATTTAAGAGGGTAGTTCATTTAATTTCGACACTTTTCCAAATCGGGCATTTTTGATTTTGGACTATATCTTTGGTAGTCCTGGACGGAATACGACGTTTCATAGCTCAAATAAGAACTAATTATATGTAGATGACTTTCGTGGGCTTTTTATTTGTTATGTTATGACATTTTCATGTGAAATTGTGTGATTTATAAAAATGAAAATTGTTACTCGTTTGTTAGAACATGGGCATTTCATGATTACGCAATAAAATGGTTTAAGGTGGAACACTATAGTTAAAACCGCACAAAATTTGTACAGTCACTGTTCATTACAGCTGTAACCAATTTTTAAAAACTACATACTGTATTAATCCTCATGTCCTGAACATCATTTTTTATATTTTGATGAAACATAAAAATTAAAAATAAGCTGTGGCAATGGTCCACAAAGGGGATTCCGACGAATCGCAGGTTTTTTTCACAAAATGACATATAAAATTTTTTTGTGCATGTCGATTTTAAAAATTTTTTGTACGTAATTAGAAGACGAGTAGATAAAACTTTCCTGTTGTTTTCAGCAAAATCGTATAGAAAAAACTCGAGAAAACCCGACATTTTGAAAAGTTTTTTTAGAAAATTTTATTAACTTTGGAGCCTAATTTCTCAGTAGATCTCTATACGATTTTTAAATAAACAACGCCAATGTTTCTAACCCATTGAGTTCTCCATTTTGATATATATTTTGTTAAAATCGGTCTGTAAACAAATTTTCATAATTTTGCAACGGATGAATTTGATTTGACGTCATGAAACTACATTTTGAAACATTCGTTTAAAAGTACTTTTTAACAAAGGTGTCAAAGACGACCAGTAGCCGAGAGGTTAGAGCGTAAGACTCAGCATACAGAAGGTCTAGGTTCGAATCCCCCTGGGAGTAATTTTTAACACCAAAAAAAATTTTTTTTTTAATTTTAACTTTTTTTTAATTTTTTTAACTTTTTAATTAAAAAATATACATTATTCAATACTGTATTCAACCCAGAGTACGTACTTTAAGGTGGTTTTGAAGTAAAACCGGGGTAGAGTCAGAGTGTCCCTCCTAGGGGAGGTCGCAACCCCCCCTAGCGCCCCCTCGGGGGTAAAATCAAAAAACGAAGTTCGGATTCGTAATCAGGACCCCCGAAAACCCACGAGTGGTTGTTTTTGAAAAAATCAAAGAAATTTTTGGAACTGTAGTGTTCTACCTTAAAAATTAAATTGTTCTTGGTAAAATTTAGTCTATTTTCCAAATTTTTAGTCTCCGTGGTTCTAAGTTGCGTCTGTGGTGAGCAATCGTTATAAAATAAAATAGTGTAATTTCGGCACACATATTGCTGTAGGTAAAAACGGGTTGAATTAAGTGGTCGGGTGTTAAATTGTAGTTGTAAATAGTTAAAAGACAACGTTGAAATGTGTAGGGGTCAAAGCACTACACTTAAACTCGATTAAGGGGATCCTTTTAAAAATTGACGAAATTAAATGCACTTTTTGCTCATTTTGATACCATTTGGCATTTTAGCTGTAATTTTTTGGCAGTCACACGTTGAACAACAAGTAGAAGCTTAAATTAAAGAAAACTGGAGATAATGGTAGGCTTCTAAATTTTTGAAAATGATGATTTTTTGACTGAAAAACAATCGATTGTTTGTAAAGTGCCGAAATTAAATGCACACATTTAATTTCGGCAATTTTCCATTTTTTTAAAAACTTATTTAATTAAGTAAAAAACTACTTTCGTACAGTAAAACTTTTGTGACGCAACGCAGTATCGTGAAAGATTCAAAACGAGCTATTAAACATGAAAATTAGGCAATACAGTGAAAAGTTACATAGGAAAAAAAACTAACAAATGGAAAAAAAGTAACTGAACATTGCTTACAAAAATACTTAGGGTTAGACTTAATTGAAGCCATCTATTGATTATTATGATTTAATAGTAGTTATTTTGATTTTACTAATAAGGTACTCACTTGCTTAAAGTGCATACTTGTTATGCTTTAGTGAGTTTCTGGCATTTAGCAAAAATAAATCATGTTATGTTATGGAAAAACAAAAAAGTGTCGAAATTAAATGCACTACCCTACATAAAACTGCCGATATTTTTAAAATAGCTGTTTAATTATTTGTAGTTTTAAGTTTCAAAACTAGTATAATGCAATGCATCTAACCTGAGAGGAACTTTGTTTCGTGGCAGGACCGCCGCCCCAAATTTTGCTGTGTTAGGTAGGTTCATTTAAATCAGGAACGATTCATAAAACTTAAAGAAACTTTTAAAACCCAGTTATCTCGTAAAAAAATCATTGAATTCTTTGTTGCACTTAATAATTTTAGACTGATATAACAAAAAAAACACCATCAAATGTGTTTGCTTTGGTGACAAAAAATTCCTGTACTGCTCGTGTTGTTTTCTAGTAAAAAAATTTTGCGGATTTTTTCCATTAATTTTTAAATTCAAGTTTGAACAATACGTCCCTATATATTAAAATTTTTCTGTTGTCTCTGTTTAATTTTCGTTTAGAGACTCAAGACTAAAGTTAACATAGTAATAACAAAATGATTGATTAATACGAAAAATATTTCAGTTTCTATTTTACGATTTGAATTAAACTGTAGATGTGTACAAAAATGTGGGTTTTGTAAAATTTATCAAATAGCGCTTAAAAAAAGCAATAATAATTGTTTTAAAAGTACAGATACAGAGTCAAACTTTTTGTCTTCGGTTTTTGTGTAAAATATGACTCTGTGATTTAAAATCTTGTAACTTTTTTGTCGAAATGTCTTGACGGTTCAAATGATGTGCTATCAAACCTGGTCAAAATAGGAGTTTTTGTAGCTTTCTGTACTTGAATAATTGTTTTCAACTGCGCAAACCTTGGTTACCAAGCCTATACAAGAAACAAACGTATTCTATGCTTTATTTTGACTTCCTGAACATAACTTTTAATAACATAATTTTTGAGATATATTGGTATTTTTTGGTACAGAAAATGTACGATTTTTACCCCATTTTCCTGAAACTAAGAAAGCAGAAAACCGGTTAGTGTATTTGGTTGCTATTGAAAAAAATCCTGAATTTAAGTCGCCTGTTGTTTATTTTATGAATATTTTTATTTATAAGATAAACTTCATTATTCCAAATTTTTTTGTTTTGAAGAAATATTAACAGACACAAAAGAGATAACTTTCATGCTTTTCGATTAATTTTCGGCTATTCGCGTTTTACAAACATTTTGGTAAAACAGCAAGTTTTTTCTTATTAAAATACTAAATAATATCTTGACGAATAATTTGTTCAAATTTGCAATCAGAGCGTTAAAATAAAGCTAACAGTATGCCTAAACAGAGAAGGAACGCTGCACGTCACATCTATATTTGTACCTTTTAAAGGTCCCATAAAGTTTGGGGTAAAATCTATACACCATTCGAACAAATACAAACACTTAAAGTTGCGGTACAGAATCGAACATTTTGTTTTCGATTTTAATAATTTTTTGTCAAACTCTTACTTTTGTCCCCAACAGCCAACAAAATTTTTTTCGTTAAACTATCTGAGCAGTTCAGGTCACGTAGGAGATATGATTATTTACAAATGGCTTTTTTCGGTGATCTTATTTTAAAGATTACTCAATGGGTATAAAAATTTAAATTACAAGCACTACATTCAAAAAGCAGCAATTTTTTACATCATTTTAATACCTTGATTGTTAAAATTGGTACAGTTTTTGTTGAGATATTTTACTTGTTGTATTGAAAACCTGCACTTTTTTGACCAAAACTTAAAATGTGGCGAAATCGTGATTTTAGCCGACCATTTAGCGCCAAAAAAACAGCTTACGAGCAAAAAAGACCTACCAATTTCACTATTTTCTCATTAAAAATGATGTATTTAAGCGTTCTTAGCAATTTTTTAAAACAAGTAGCTTCTTAAATTCATGACATAAAAAAACAAACAAATGAAATTATTTTATATACAAAAAAACTACACCTTTCGATTTTAATATTAAAAATCGCAAACTATCATTCGTACGCTTTAAAAAATATCTTAAGTTGTTTAAATCATATTTAATTGTGTATTCATTCGAAATATATCTATGTTTTGTTAAAAACATAAAGAGTCAAGTAAAAAGAAGTGTAAATTTAATGAGAAAACAAAGTAAATAATGATTGGTTTTGAAATACAAAAAAGCAAAATATACGTTTTGTTGGAAAACAAACTGCACAAAATGACTTTACTGGTGCTTGAACACGTATGTACGTGATCTGAATGAAATCGGCAACCCTACCGATTCGACCACGCGCGCTGTTCTCTCAAAATTCATAAAACCCGCCGAAATTTGCCGCTTTATTTAATTTCTTGACTTCATTTAAACCAGCGTTTTCGGCCAAAAAAAAATCCTGGTTTTTTACGATACACAATATCTCAACAAATAATACCAATCTATAATCAAGATATCAAGAATGTACAAAAATTGCCGTTTTTTCTGAGTCCATTGTTTGTGCTTAAATTTTTTACCCATTGAGTAATCTTTCAAGTACAGAATCGCTGAAAGGGAACTCCATTTTCGAAAGGTAATATCTCTTGAACCGCGTAAGATATTTGAATGAATAAATTCTTTTTCGCATTGGTAAGATTTTTACAAAATATCAAAGACAAAAATTTTAGCTTTGTGCACCGCAGTTTTTAGCTTTTAAATTTAACTTTTGGTTTGTTTAAAATCGAACTTACTTGCTTTAGAAAATTTACAAAAAGTAAAAACAGGACTTAAAAACTAACCTTTAGCGATTTTTGATCCCAAAAAATCGCATCTGAAACGCTGACGAATGACCAACTGTTGAGCGGGTTCCGCTGGGCTAGGTCAAGGCCGATATTCACAAAACGGGGTATACTCTACCCACCCCGTGTATGTCTATTCCGTGGTATTAGATAATAAATTTTCATTCAACGATTAAAAAAAGATATAAAAAGCATAATTTAGAACAATTATTTGTATAAATAGGTGATAAGTTTTATTAATCTGTGCGTGAAATTTGAAAATTGTAAACATCTGTGAGAAGTGGTGGAAATTGGAAATTTTCTTAAAAAGGTACGTTAAATGAAATTTTATTATTTTATATTTTGAAATAATGCAATATACCCGGGTGTGAATCTCAGCCCAAGAATGCATAAGGGTAGTTCTTCTTTTGTAAATTCTTGCAAAGGTCCTTAGTACACAACACAACACAACACACTAACACAAAGCAGTGAGACACCATAAACATTGCGCTTCTGAGCAGCGATAACAATCGGAAAGGGTTAAGGTGAAATCCCAACCGCTTCTACAAGTTTAGAACGAAAATATGAACCAGCTTTAAGCGACTAAGTCCTGCGCCAACCTCAACAAATCGCACCTACACCCAATCATTAATTTTTGTCATAATGATTTTTTTTTGTCAAAAACATTTTAATTAAAAAATGAATCAAAGTATAAATGTTTCTTTTTACCTATTTGTTTTATTGGGAGAAAATTCGGGTTTAACTTTTTGTCACAGAATATCAAATAAGGAGTATGTTCATAAAATAAAAATCAATAAACATCTAAATGACAACAATATAAACAAGAAATATAAATGGGAAAATAAGAAAAATTATACGGGATATCGGTGAATCTTAATCACATGGATGCTAATCACAATCTTTTAAAGCAAAAATTTTTAAACAAGGACTTAAACATAAAAAAAACGATAAGAACAGTACTTAATAATCTACAACTATTACGCAGCATAGATCAATAAGGGATTTGCAAACTAATGATTTGCAAATATTTCAAAGCTGAGATTTTTTTAAAAGTGGCGTACCTATTTTCAAAAAAAAAAATGTTTTTAACCAAAATTTTACAATGATTATTTGTTCTAAAAGCTGCAAATTTTAGGCTTTGATTTTATTCAAATCAATACAAAAAAATCTGTACTTTGACTAAACCGTAGTAATCTCTGGAGTTCTGTTTTAATATAAATAACTAATTTAATGCTCACTTAATTTAAATTTATTCATGAAATTATATACCGTAAAAGACTGATGCATTACGACAACAGCAAAACCTAGTGAAAAATAATTTCTCAAAAATCACTTTAAAAGATTTTTAAAAACTAAATTTTAATTTTAAAACATATTACGCGAATAACAAACGTTTTAATAACATTTGAATTGAAGTATAATTGATATTAGGGTACGGCAATAGTTTTATGTAGTAATGAAAACGAGGAGAATAAGTGATGAGCAAAGAACATAATGCACGTCTCCCGCGCATATTGGGGGTATTTGGGAATGGATCTTTCTTTATTTACCCTGCCGTTGCTATAAAAACCGGTCTCGAGTGGAAATTGTGTATTACTCATGCATTTAGTTAAACAGTCTATAAAGGCGAAATAGCCAGCAGACCTGGCGGAATTGAATAAAATCATCCGAAAAAGCCCGAGACGTTTTTGCTAGCACAGAAAACAATAAACTGCTATAGAACTTTGCAAAAAAGTGTTTATTACCCAACCGTTTATAAACAGTGCACAAATTCAACAGTGGCGAAAAAACTAAAGTCTATTAAAATATGATTGAGACTCATGACAAAACTTATTAAAACGAGACTGATGACAAAACTTAAATCTTAGCTCTTAGTCTTAGCTAAGACCTCGGAATGGGTGAACACTGCGCGCTGTGAACACTCTAGCGGTAAAGGTTGCCAACATCGTTATTAATGTTGGACGAAGAGTCTCAACCATGGGGGTGAAATTTTTTCGCTCATCCTGGCTTGTTTTAGCGCCTGCCCTTTGTATAATCTGCATAGGGGAGACAGTGGCGTGCCCAGGATTTCATTTCGGGGGGGGGGGCGGTCTGGGGGGGGGTACATACTAACCCTGAGGGGGGGTCTGGGCCTCCGATGGGGGGGGGGCGAGAGCCCTCCTCAGCGGGGTCAAGGGGCCAAGCCCCTTGTCAGGGGGGTCCGGGGAGCAGAATGCCCTCGGCCCGGGGGGGATTTTTAATTTTAAGGCGCTAAAATACACCAGAAATTTTAATTCCAGATGATAATTAAAACAAAATTTAATTTTTTTTTATTCCTATCCATTTAAAACATGTGTTTAAAACGTTAATAAAAGGTTAACAGTGTTTATAGTAGTTTTATTTAACATGTATGCCTTAACTATTGAGCGGCAAAATCGATTGAAATGGAAATATTGAGATAAATTGTCAATTTAAACTACCCGCGAAGCGGGGAAAATTTGGTTTTTTGACTATTAATATGCTTTTGGAAGGCATCAGGAAAGTTTCTGTATTAATATTTAAGAAAAAAAATTTTCTCTCCCAAAATTCAAAAAACGTAAGGGTCCCCCCTTACGAAAAAATCCGGCTTCGCCGTTTTTGGGGGGGGGGGGCGGCCGCCCCCCCCGCCCCCTCCCTGGGCACGCCACTGAGGGGAGATAAGTTTCAGGTAATGCAACAACAACAACAAAACTTAAACGTTTCAAAAACAGCGCAACTTCTTAATACGGTGGATAATTCAGTTTGTAGCTTAGATTTGTTTCTATCAGTTACGGCCAATACGTGGAAAAAATCTGGGTCTTAAAAAACAAAACTTTTTTTAGTAAGAAATAAGAATAAACGCTTGGCATGCTGTTACCATTAGAACAAGTTTTTTTGAAATATTTAGTAGGGTAGTGCATTTAATTTCGGCACTTTTTTGTTTTTCCGATGTAACTTTTCATTGTATGGCCCGATTTTCATGTTTGATAGCTCATTTTGAAGCTTTCACGATACTGCGTTGCGTCACAAAAGTTACATTGTATAAAGTTACAGTTTTTTGTACTTAATCTAACCAGTTTTTAAAAAAAAGAAAACCGGCGAAATCAAATGTGTGCATTTAATTTCGGCATCACAAACAATGAGGTCGAGCAGTTTACAAACAATCGAGTGTTTCTCAGTCAAAAAATTTTATTTTCAAAAGTTTAAATACCTATCAATCCACAGTTCTTTAATTTAAACTTCTACTTGTTGTTTAATGTGTAACTGGCAAAAAGTTATAGCTAAATTTCACAATCAAGCGTTGCCACAAAACAACGAAATTAAAAATATGCATTTAATTTCGGCACTTTACAAACAATCGATTGTTTCTCAGTCAAAAAATCATCATTTTCAAAAAATTAAAAGCCTATCACTATCTCCAGACAGTTTTCTTTAATTTAAGCTTCTACTTGTTGTTCAACGTGTAACTGGCAAAAAGTTACAGCTAAAATGCCAAATGATATCGAAATGAGCAAAACTTGGGAAAAAAGTGCATTTAATTTCGGCACTTCTTAAAAGGTCCCCCTTAATCGAGTTTAAGTGCAGTGCTATGACTCCTACACATATCAACGTTGTCTTTTAACTATTTACAACTACAATTTAACACCCGACCACTTAATTCAACACGTTTTTACCTACAGCAATATGTATGCCGAAATTACACTATTTTATTTTATAACGATTGCTCACCACAGACACAATGTAGAACCACGGGGACTAAAAATTCGGAAAATAGACTACATTTTACCAGGACAGTTTAATTTTTAAACCAATTTATCGCGTGATCATGAAATGCGCATGTTCTAAAAACGAGTAACAATTTTATTTTTTATAAATCACACAATTTCACATGAAAATATCATAACATAACAATTAAAAAGCTCACGACAGTCATTTACATATAATTAGCTCTCATTTGAGCTATCAAACGTCGTAATTTGTCCAGGATTACCAAAGATATAGTCCAAAATCAAAAATGCCCAATTTGGAAAAGTGCCGAAATTAAATGCACTACCTTATAAATTTGAGCAAAATTGGAACGGTGAATCTTGTTTTTATGATCCCTGGTTGAAATTTGGCCGGTTTCCGTGTTTTTCTCCTTAATATTTGTTTATAAGTTTCTTTTTAACGATGTTAAAACGGGATCTGTAAACAAAAGCTTTATCGAACAACAGCTTTTAAAGGAGCACTGTCACAAATCAAATTCCTATAACGCCCGAACCGGACTGTTCCTTTAATACTGAACCGATTCAGCTGAAATTTAAAAATGTTGTAGCCTTGTAGTGGAGCACTCTAAATACCAAAGTTGAGTTAGGTAGGTTTGGTAATAAAGGAGCAGTCCGGTTCGGGCGTTATAGGAATTTGATTTGTGACAGTGCTCCTTTAAGCTTTATCCTAGTTTAAAAAAGCTTGGAGATCGCGGGTATATTTCATTCTTGTCCTTTTTTTAAACATTGATTCATGGTTTTTATCGAAATTAAAAAATCATGAGGAGCCACATTGCATCAATAATAACGACGGAAATTTGAATGTAGAGTAAGGTCTCGAAGAATATTTTTCATGCAAAAGGAGGCGAGATAAAAATAGACACCAAAAATTACTTAAAATTTTTTATCAGAAACAATTTTTGAACCAAAACTAATAAACTAGTAAATTATAATGCCAAAAATTTCAATGCAGCATACTGAACAATAAATTTACAAATATTTACAAAATTTCTGGTAAGAAATTTACAAATCTATTAAGATAACCTAAATTTCCTTTCAGTTGATTCCACCATTTCACGGTAAAAATAAAAAATAACGATAAAATGAAGGTGTAAGTTTGGAAAAAGATGTACATTTTATTAACGGGTTTATGAATTATTATTTAGTTTATTCTATAATGCATTAATATTTGTATTATAATTTATGTTTTTGTTCAAAAATTATTTCTCGTAAGAAATTTTTGGTGTCCCTCTTCTTCGAGACCTTTCTGTACATTCAAATTTCCGTCCTTATTTTTTATAAAAAAAAAACACCGTTCGTATTTTGGTATCAAATAATTTTTTTTTGAACTAGTCCGTTTAAAAATTATTGACTGGCAAAAATTTTAGGTGAGCATAGGGTAGTGCATTTAATTTCGGCACTTTTCCAAATTGGGGATTTTTGATTTTAGTCTATATCTTTGGTAATCCTGGACGGAATACGACGTTTGATAGCTCAAATGAAAGCTAATTATATGTAGATGACAGTTGTGAGCTTTTTATTTGTTATGCTGTGATATTTTCATGTGAAATTGTGTGATTTATAAAAAATAAAATTGTTACTCGTTTTTAGAACATGGGCATTTCATGATTACGCAATAAATTGGTTTAAAAATTAAATTGTCCAGGTAAAATTTAGTCAATTTTCAGAATTTTTGGTCCCCGTGGTTCTACGTTGTGTCTGTGGTGAGCAATCCTTATAAAATAAAATCGTGTAATTTCGGCACACATATTGCTGTGGTAAAAACGGGTTGAATTAAGTGGTCGGGTGTTAAATTGTAGTTGTCAATAGTTAAAAAACAACGTTAAAATGTGTAGGAGTCATAGCATTGCACTTAAACTCGATTAAGAGGGTCCTTTTAAAAAGTGCCGAAATTAAATGCACTTTTTTCCCAAATTTTGCTCATTTTGATACCATTTGGCATTTTAGCTGTAACGTTGAACAACAAGTAAAAGCTTAAATTAAGAAAACAGCCTGGAGATAATGATAGGCTTTTAAATTTTTGAAAATGATGATTTTTTTGACTGAGAAACAATCGATTGTTTGTAAAGTGCCGAAATTAAATGCATACATTTAATTTCGGCACTTTTCCATTTTTTTAAAAACTGATTTCATTAAGTAAAAAAACAACTTTCGTACAATGAATTTTTTATGACGCAACGCAGTATCGTAAAAGCTTTAAAATGAGCTATCAAACATAAAAATCAGGCCATACAGTGAAAAGTTACATTGGAAAAACGAAAAAGTGCCGAAATTAAATGCACTACCCTATCTTAACCATAATAGGTTGATTCAAACCATAATTATATCAAGGTAGCCAATTTTAAACTCTGTAGGTTATTTTTTCTATAAGTGAACTGTGCCGTTAACGATAGCAAGACAAGCTCAGACATGTTCAGGTGAAAACCAAACTCACAGCGTCAATTCTCACAACTGTACAATCTCACAACTCTAAGGTGTAATCTCACCTGCTATACTGTTTCGGGAATTGGCTTATAGTTTAGTGGAACCACTAATGACAGTATTTAAAGTATCATTTCGTACCCACAAACTTCCTCCAAGTTGGTTAACAGCAATAGTGACACCCGTGTATAAAAAAGGATGTCCCAATGATCCATCAAACTATCGCCCAATTTCATTAACCTGCATAGCATGCAAAGTGATGGAGAGCTGCATTTATGACCAAATATTTCAGTTTTTAAAAAATAAAAAATTAATTACTAAAGCACAACATGGATTTTTACGTAACAGGTCAACCTGTTCACAGCTCATAGAATCTTTTCACGATTGGAATCAAGCTATTGAAAAAGATTTAATAGTTGATACTGTTTATGTTGATTTTAGTAAAGCTTTTGACACTGTTTCACATAAAAAATTACTCTCAAAACTAACAGCATATGGAATTTTGTAGTGATTTACTAGCGTGGATTGCAGCTTTTTTGCTTAATCGTAGTCAAAAAATTGTCATTCAAAAAAGCGTATCCAATGCTTCCAAAGTTTTATCGGGAGTCCCCCGAAGGCTCCGTTTTAGCCCCCCTTTGCTCTTTTTTTGATTTTTATAAATGACCTTCCAAACGAATTATCAGATGTCTCGTGCAAACTTTTTGCCGACGATGTCAAACTTTATCAGATCAGACAAAAAGATCAAAACAATGAAAAATTGCAAAGGAATTTAGATAAGCTCATTTCTTGGGCAAAAGTATGGCAGTTAAGTGTTGCGCGCAGTAAGTGTAATGTAGTTTATATGGGGTACAAAAATCCGATGCTTCCCGTTTTTATAGAGATGGTAAATCAATTAGAAAATGAGCATGAAGCGCGAGACCTTGGTGTCTATGTTTCGCAAAAGTTTAAAACCATCGTTTCACTGCACTGCTACAGCTAAATCGGCTTTTAAAGTGTTAAATATAATTTTGCGCTGCTTTCAGACAAAAAACGTATCCGCCTTGTTAACCGCCTATAAAGCATATGTGAGGCCTATTTTGGAGTACTGTACTCCAGTCTGATCTCCATATCTTCTGAAAGATATCGACGCATTAGAGAAAGTACAACGCACATTTACCAAAAGATTATTTTCTAAGTGTGGTCTTAACCGTAACCTTAATTATATTGAACGTTTAGACTTTTTAAAAATTAAATCGCTTGAAGAGCGTAGGATTCATTTTGATCTAAAACTTTGTTTCTCTATTGTAAACAATCTTAATGATTTAACGTTTTCCCAGTTTTTTAGATGGGGAGATTACACCGGTCGAAATGATCACACTCAAAAATTAAGAATCGAAAAAGCAAAAAAAGAAATATTTTTTCATTCATTTCCTTTAAGAGTAGCCTGGGACTGGAATGTTTTACCGCAAAAAATAATAAGTGCTCAGTCACTTAAAAGTTTTACAAACCAAATAAAAAGCTTTAATTTCGATAATTTCACCAAATTTGATAGGTGCATGTAAAGTAGCCTTTTTGGCTCTGTGTATCCTTCCCTTTATTTTTTTTTATGTGTTATTGCATTAAATTTTGTGAATTTCTCGTCAAAAGTAGTAATAACAAGTATATTTAAAAGACAAGATTTTATTGCTTTAGGCTTTGTGAAAATTTTGTTTCATGTAATTTTTCTTTTTGTTATGACTAACTGATTGATAATCTTGTCCATTACATGTTTACCTATTTCTTTCAAATTTTATTGTAATGTATTTGAAGAAAAATAAAGGCTTTTTATCTTATCTTATAACTACAATAATGCGTTTACAATAATTAAGTTTTGGTTTTCACCAAAACTTAATTATTATTTTTAGGTTTGCTTAGGCTTAGCGGAAAAAACTAAGGCTTTGGTCAATTTTAAAAGTTTAGTTTTTTTATCATTTTTACACTTAACCATTGTTTTAAAATTTTTTACAATTATAACTTTTGTATTTGATTTGCAAACGCATTTTTAAAAAGGCTGTGAATTTACATTAAGTGGTTGTGAGATAACACCACGTGGTTATGAGATTACACGTTGCGAGAAATCACCCTTTTGGTTGTGAAATTGATCGTCAACCATGTGCACGGTCTGGAAATGCACCCCGCTATATAAGTGGCTGTCCTCCGTTTTATTGCCCTTCCCCCGCCTAAAAATGAAGTACTAAAAAATAATTGCACCTTTTGACCTATTTTAGAGAAATTTTTGCGGTTTTAAACCTATTTTAGACATATTTTACTTAAATTTCGTTTTTGTTGTCCCTTTTTCTCCCGATTTTCTCGATTTTCATGTTTGATAGCTCATTTTGAAGCTTTCACGATACTGCGTTGCGTCACAAAAGTTTCAATGTACGAAAGTAGTTTTTTACTTAATTAAATCAGTTTTAAAAAAAAATGGAAAATTGCGAAATTAAATGTGTGCATTTAATTTTGGCACTTTACAAACAATCGATTGTTTCTCAGTCAAAAAGTCATCATTTTCTCCAGACAGTTTTCTTTAATTTAAGCTTCTACTTGTTGTTCAACGTGTAACTGGCAAAAAGTTACAGCTAAAATGCCAAATGGTATGGTAACATAACAAATAAAAAGCTCACGACAGTCATCTACATATAATTAGCTCTCATTTGAGCTATCAAACGTTGTATTCCGTCCAGGATTACCAAAGATATAGTCCAAAATCAAAAATGCCCAATTTGGAAAAAGGCCGAAATTAAATGCACTACTCTACTAAGCTATTATTAATTAAAGCAAAACAAATACTTTTAGTGTATTGTATTTTTAATTAACAAGTGTAACAAAACAAAATAATGAACTCTCCGCAAAAAAGAAAGCATTAAAAAACGTGAAATGTTGTAAACTGTAACACTTTTTCCTGTATAATTAAAATACTATGTAAAATAATGTTTATTTTCCAATATTTTAAAATTTCATTTTCAAATATAACCGAGACGAAAATAAATATTCAGTGCCAAATTTTGAAGGAATCATCCTTCACGTAGTAAAAGACAAAAACATAATTTAAAAATCTGTACACCTAATAATAACATATATCACAGACAAAAAGATAAATATTTTAATGTTACCCGCAATTAACAGCAAGGCTGTTAAATAGGGTAACATGTACACAAGTCTTTTATGTCGGTAAGAATATGTGCCTTACTTAGGAGTCACTTTTTTACCAACATAATTTTAGTTTGCCTTGCAAGCCCCAAAGGCTAATTTAGCTGTTTTAGGTAAGATTTTAGTTTATATTAAGAAACAAGTACATGGCGCAAACATTAGGAAAATACAGCATTTAAATTCTTAAATGGACGAGGAAGGAAAAGGAGAGTTAAAGATTACGTTTGGGCTTTAAAATAATCTTGTGGCGAGATACTCAAAGCTGCTTAAAATCTTGAAACAGGCAATACATAACTAGAATACAATATTATACCAAAAATAATATTCAATTTTGTTTTAGCCATGAAACTCCATGACTGTTCGGAGTTAAAAATCCGTTTTAAATATGTTTGGTTGTTTTTCAATGTTGTTAAATTATAAAATTTCGATAAAAATTAAACAAAATTATTAGCAGCAATTTCTCTAAAAGTTTAGAAATAATTACATTACATAAGTATAAGTCTGTCTGAACTAGTGATGTTCCCCGGAGCTCCGAAGCAGAGCTCCGCTTTTAGGAGCTCCGGAGAACTTCCGGAGTTCCGCCCTATTTTTGTACTAAATTTATGAATAATTAATGAATGATGTCAGTCATAGATAGATTATTTTGTGAACATTTTTTGTAAATTTAATTATTTTCAAAACTTGTTTAAAACGTTTGAAAATAGTTTTAAAAATACATTATAGAGTAGCTTTAAATGTATTTCAATCATAAATAAGTTTAAAATCGCTCATTTAAGAAGTCGAGCTTCGGAGCTCCCTCCGTTTTATATGCCACAGCTCCGGAGCATCATATTAGAAGGTAGGTATATCACGAGTCTGAACAATACTTTTGATTGTATTTCATTAAAAACGATTTGAGGATTTCTTTTTATTTGCAATTTTTTTTAACCATACTGTTATTACACAAAAGTTAGAAAAGTAAGCGCTCCTTACCGTAATATAATAAATTTATAAATAAATTATAACAAACCATCACCAAATAAACAAACTGGTCCAGCAGTTTGGTCAATAATTTTATTCCACAAGTAATACGTTCAATCAAAACTTTGATTTATAATTTACAATACACACCCGGAAAAACAAATTCGTGGAAGTAACTAATAAAAGACTGCTGGAGAAATACCTTGAGAATCCAGATTAGCGGATTATGCGGCTGTTTCAAAAACAGCAAAAATCACCCGAAACCCGAAATTACCAAACCGCGGTATCGCTTTATTGTTCACACACAAAAGATCTCAATTTAAATCCAAAACCGCGGATTCCCACAACCAACCAATCAGCGCTTGGCCGGCGTTCCGGTGCTCCACCACCACCAGTGGTAGTTGTGCTTCTGTATCTGCTCCATTTCTTTGGGACTCAGTTTGAGAACGAGGGCGATCGCTTTCAGAATGTGCTGTTTCCCTTCCAAATCGTCGCACAAAATGTACTTGACGAGGACGTTGCGCAAATATTCCAGGTTGGCGTCCTCCGAGTACAACCGCAGTTTCCCTTCCAGAATTTGGATTTCCTCTTTTAATTTTTCCACGGTCTCGTAATTCCGGAGCTCCTTAATAAACGAAGATGGAAGTTTCATTATATCAAATTGAATGGATTTGTATTAGATTTTTAGGAGCATGGAGTACAGAAAATGATGTTAAACAGACAAATTTTGAAAAACTATCCAAAAAAATTACTCAAAAGCTTATATTTAAAAATTGGTTTAATTCCTTGTTCTGACTAGTAATATAAATAGTCTCAAACAGTATTGTCTTGTAAGTATAAATGCACATAGGGTAGTGCATTTAATTTCGACACTTTTTCGTTTTTCCAATGTAACTTTTCACTGTATGGCCCGATTTTGATGTTTAATAGCTCATTTTAAAGCTTTCACGCTACTGTGTTGCGTCACAAAATTTTCACTGTACAAAAGTAGTTTTTTTACTTAATTAAATCAGTTTTTTAAAAAATGGAAAATGGCCGAAATTAAATGTATGCATTTAATTTCGGCACTTTACAAACGAGTAACAATTTTATTTTTTATAAATCACACAATTTCACATGAAAATATCATACCATAACAAACAAAAAGCTCACGACAGTCATCTACATATAATTAGCTCTCATTTGAGCTATCAAACGTCGTATTCCGTCCAGGATTACCAAAGATATAATCCAAAATCAAAAATGGCCAATTGGGAAAAGTGCCGAAATTAAATGCACTACCCTATATTTCAACATTTTTACGGCCGGTTTTTGTTTTGTCAAAAAGTAAAAAGACTTTCGAGCTTATTAAAAAACACTTTTAATACCATTTTTAGCGCTGTAAACAAATAGAAAAATACGAATTAAAATCGGGTAACAAAAAATGGGGCGATTAAATCACAAACACTCAAAAATTTAATTGAATTATAATTAATTAAATCAAATAATAAGTTTACTTTGGTGACGGCGGAGGCTTGAATATCACCCATGGCGCTCTCCAAGGCGTGAATCTGCTTCCGACTGGCGACCAGCTCTTTTTCCTTCAGAGCCAACTCCT
>JASAMX010028702.1:0-54644 GCA_030248175.1 Microlaimidae sp. YZB2_3
TTTATAGGCCGCCTAATATTAAAGCTGAAGACGATTCCTTATTGCTAGAATGTATAAGATTTTATGTGAATAGTCACACATATACCACAATATTAATGGGCGATATAAACTTGCTCTGGTATAAATTGGGAGTCAAATGCTATACTTTGCAATTCACAAAATGAAACTAAATACTACACTAAATTTCTAGAGTTAGGACTATCCCAACTTGTGAACAAACCATCCCGTGGTAGGAATTACCTAGATTTATTGCTAACTAATGACCCTGAGATTTTCAAAAATGTAAGTCTAGCTGTAAACTTTGGTAACTCAGATCATGCTGTAATAAATAGTGAAATTGATTTAAGCCTATACAAAGAAACTAAATCTCCTGAAAACATCCTTCTGGTACCGAACTTTAAGAATGCTGACTATAAATCAATAGCTTTGTTTCTTGCATCACAAAATTGGGACCAAAATTTCAAACATCTTAATACAGTCCAACAATACTGGGACTGTTTTATTGAAATCATTACCCAAAGTATAATTTTACATGTGCCATTGGTAAACAAGCACAAAAAATATGCCAAGAAAAAACGTTTTTATCCAAAAAATATATACAAGCTTCAAAATAAAAAGAAAAAAATCTGGAAAAATCGACATAAAAATAGCAATTTTAAAGATGAATTTAAAAAAGTTTCCAAAGAATACACTAAAAGTGTAAAAAAGTTCAATTCAGACTTAGAGGAGGAAGTTCTTAAATCTAATGATACCAGTTATTTTTTTAAATATATTAATAAACAAATCAAAACTAAAGAGAAAATTCCTCCAATCAAATGTTCAGATGGCAGTTATGCTAATGAAGACATTCAAAAAGTAGAAATTTTTGGAGAATATTTCAGTAGTGTTTTCACAAAAGATGATAAAAATTTGCCTTTTTTTGAGCCAAAAAATAATTATAAAATTGAAAACATAAATTTTACAGTTAGAGATGTTCTAAAATACTTAAAACTGCTTCCAAACAAATTGTCGCGCACCCCAGATGGCATTCCTGCTCTATTTTTAAAGCGCCTGGCAAAAGTTATTGCAGAACCGCTTTCAATAATATTTCAAAAATCATTTAATACTGGGGAAATTCCATATGACTGGAAAACTGCTCTTACTGCTCCTGTTTATAAAAAAAGTTTTAAAAGTGAAAAAGAAAACTATCGCCCAATTTCACTAACCTGTTTCTCTTGTAAAATCATGGAGCAAATTGTAAAGTGTGAGCTTTCTATCTTTTTTGTAAATATATTATCTCTACTTCAGCATGGTTTTAAAGATAAAAGCTCAACAGTTACGCAACTCCTTGATTGTTACAATGATTGGACATTGGCTATAAATAATAAAAAGCTAGTAGATGTAATATACCTTGATTTTGCAAAAGCTTTTGACACTGTGTCACATCAAAAACTTTTGTACAAATTGAGCAAATATGGAGTCTGTGGTAAACTTTTAAAATGGCTTGAAGCTTTTTTAACAAATCGAGTCATGAAAGTTATAATTAACAATTCCATTTCATCAGCATACCCAGTTATCAGTTCAGTACCACAAGGTTCAGTTTTAGGACCATTTCTTTTCTTGGTTTACATCAATGACATTATTGATTGCATTCAAAATTCAGAAATAAGACTTTTTGCAGATGATGCAAAAGTCTACACGTGTTTTTCAGAGCATGATGATAATAGAATAAAACTTCAAAGTGATTTAGATCGAATTGCTAAATGGGCAACTGACTGGCAGCTTAATTTATCTGAAAATAAATGTGAAGTTTTACATATAGATATGGGTAAAACTTCTGAACAAACGGATTATTACTTAAATAATAAGAAGTTACCTAAAACTAATTTAGTCAAAGACTTGGGTGTTTACATAAGCAATGATTTAAAGTTTTCTTCTCATTGTCAAAAAATAGCTAGTAAAGCCATGAGAACAGCCAGTTTAATTTTTAGATGTTTTAAATCACAATCTGTAAAAAATTATCTTATTGCCTATAAATGTTTTGTACGTCCTACAGTTGAATATGCAAGTGCTGTTTGGAGTCCCTATCTGATTAAAGACAAATACCTTGTGGAAAAAGTCCAACGTGTCTTTACAAAAAGAGTTTTCAAAATCTGTAACTTGAAAGACTATGGGTACAACAGCAGGTTAAGTCTACTCAATCTAGAAACTTTGGAAAAACGTAGAGAAAAAGCAGATATGATTGAAACATTTAAGATAATAAATAGATTGGTAAATATAGACTTTAATAAATACTTCCATCTGAATACAAATCAAACAAGGGGTCATTCCAAAAAGTTAAAGATAGAACACTGTAGAATTAATTGTAGAAAGCACAGTTTTTTTAATAGAGTCCCAAAAAAATGGAACTCACTGAATGAAAAACAAGTTAATGCCAAAACATTGCATCTTTTTAAAAAATCTTTGCTTGAGATAACCAGATATGACTAAAAGAAGAGCTTTATATCTAAAGCCTTTAGTCATTTTTTTTCTAGTAAGGCAGCCAGGTTTTCTCTGTGATAATATACAAAATGTTTCTATTTTGTTTTTGTTTCTAACCATGTAGTGTAACTCAACTGGGTTGCACATTATGTACTTACTATTAACTATGTATAATTTGTCATTTGTACTTTACTGGAAAATAAATCTTAAATCTTAAATCTAAGTAAAGTATTTTGTGGGGTTCCGTGCTATTATTATTTTAACTTTAAAACCACCGGGGAATGAAACAATTTACTATAAGGTTATCTAAGATAAGTTTTTTATTATTTTATATCACTTTAACTGTGTATTAAATGTAATTGATTATTATCAAGAATATTAAAGCAGAGTAAATAATATGAAGATCAGTTGCTGTATCTTTAAAGCCACAAAAACACAACTAAAGTCTTTGGCGTGTCGTTAATTTCAATGCAAAAAAGCGCAAATTTAACAATGAATGCGATTTCTATTCTTTTTTGATTATCTTTTTTATTAAAGATTTACATTTTAGACTTTTTACGTTTAAAGTAAAGGCACGCAAAAGATTTTTACTTTTCTTGTTTGTGGCCTTAATCCCCCCCTTCGCCGCTTTTTCTTTTAAATAAATGTATTTTGCATTGTACTTGCGTTGATTTTTACTTTTCTTTTTTTTTCTTTAAGCCTTTAAGCCCCCGTCGCTTTTATTTTTAAATAAATATATTTTGCGTTGTATGTTGTTTTTGTGTTGCTTCCTTTCTTGTACAAAAGTTTAAATAAAACAGAAAATAATCGAGCTACACCATAGTGTTGTTTTTTGGCGCGTGCCAAGCGCGCCCAACGACATACTGATACAGTGAGTAGGCGCGCCATACATTTATCACCTCACAATTAAGGGTTAAACTAAAACATACGAAAGTATACAACAAAAAATAATACACAAGTACGCCCAAAATTTGCCAGGACCTTCATTATTGAAGCTATTTTCTTATTGCCTCTAACTTAGGCTAGAATGTAATGGCCCGTTAATATTAACCATTATCCTTTTTTGTCGGACTGGCCTATAATTAAGTATTAATTAGTCAGCAATTAAGCAGCATAAGTCGTCTTATAATTCTCAAAAAAATTGTCTATTAAATACGCAAGCAGACATGTGCACTGCCCCCCCGGAGTTAAAACGGGGGGGGGCAATTCCAAAATGGGGGGCAGGGGGGCAACTGAAACGGGGGGGCAAAAAAGGGGGGGGAAGAGGGGGGAAAAAAAAAGAGAAAGAAAGGAGAAAAAAAGAGGGAAAAGGGAAAAAAGGGAAAAAAAAGGGAAAAAGGAAAAAAGGAAAAGGAAAAAAAAAAGGAAAAAGAAAAAAAAGAAAGAAAAAGAAAGACCAGGGGGGGGGGGAAAAAAGGGGGAAAACAAAAAAAGGGGGAACGCAGAAGCAAGAAAAAAAGAGAAAAAGCAAAAAAAAAAGAAAAAAGCAAAGCAAAAAAAAGAAAAAAAGGCAAACAAAAAAAAACACGCCCAAAAAAAAAAAAAAACGAAAAAAAAAAAACAAAAAAAAAGGAAAGGAACAAACCAAAAAGAAAGAAGAAAAGAAAGGAAAAGGAAAAAAAAAGAGAAAAAAAAAAAGGGAAAAAAAAAAAAAAAAAAAAAACAAAAAAAAAAGAAACAAAAAAAAAACAACAACCAACGTAATTAAGAATTATAAGAGTTTTACTTGTCTTTGGCCAGGAAGAATATGTCCACTGGTGCTCTCTCCGCTGTACATGCGATGAAAAGTACCGGTTGGTGAGGAGTGGCTGTTAACTGAATCTGCGTAACTAGAAAAAATGTTGGATTAACATGACTTAAGGTGGAACGATACATATAGGATGCCCTGTCGGTTTTCGTGTATAACTCGTGCCGTACGTGACGGACAGAAGCAAATTAGAATTATGGTACAACTTCTGTGTTAAAAGTTGGGAACAAACTACTTCCTATCAAATGACTAAACTTTCATTTATATTTTTTTTGATTTGGCGGGAAACTACATTTTAAACATTCGTTTAAAACTAGCTTTTAAAAAAAAATTAAGACAGAGCAGTAGGCGAGTGGTTAGAACGTCGGACTCGTAATCCCGGAGCTCTAGGTTCGAGTCCTCCTGGCAATGTTTTTAATATCAAAAAATTTTTTTTAATTTTGAAGTTTTTAATTTAAAAAAGTGTTCATTATTCAATACTGTATTCAACCCCGAGTACGTGTTTTAAGGTGGTTTTGAGGTAAAAACGGTATAGTCAGAATGACCCCCAAGGGGTGGGGTCGCAACGCAACCCCTCTAGTGCCCCCGGGGGGTCGAATTGAAAAACGGAGGTAGGATTCGTCACTAGGACTTCCGAAAAACCCCGAGTACATGTTTTGGGGAAAATTGGTGAAATTTTTGCAACTGTATCGTTCTACCTTAACATGTTGGATTAGCCTAAATGAGCAGGAAAGAGAGATAAGATTAAGGTATAATAAACTCTCAAAACACCCAGACCATAGGTGAGCACGCCCTGGCAGCTAGGGGGTTGGTTACCCGGGGGTAAATCGTGTTTTGAATTCTAAGAGGGGGGTCCCAGAGGGGTCCGGACTGGACCCCCCCTAGCTTTTAAGGGGGGGGTAGACCATGGGTGCGAAATTTTGAAATCTAGAGGGGTTCAGGTGGGATCCGGTGTCCAAAGCGAAACAGTTTCAAACCATAATAACTTTAATAATATTGTGCTTTTTATAGGATAATACTATAATTTATTGAATAAAAAGCGATATTATGGCATAAAAAGAGTGTAAAAACATGAATATGTGTTACAAATTCACGTTTTTGGAAAAAAATTAGTATAAATGGTAGGGTCGTCCAACCTCCCCAGCTTCCGAATTTCAGATCCCCCTCCCTTGAAAAAAACCCTTTGGACCCCTTTGAAATTCTTAATTAGACCCCCTTTCCAGCCAAATTTTGAATATAATTTAAAGTCAAAATTTAATAGCGAAAACACGATAGTTTTGTAGTAAAAAACCAGTAATTTTTGCATATTTTTTAAACCTAGACAGCCTATGATACAAAAAATTTTATATTTTAGTGCTAAAACACTTTATTAGCTTTTAAAAGGCCATTCACCGGGGGTTAAGCCACCCGTCCATAACTTCCCAATCCATGTTCACTCAACCCATGATTTCTTAAAATCAGTATTATAACTCCTAAAATTTAAAACTTCTTAAATTTAGAAAAAATACAGACATTACTCTTAAACCTAGGTGAAAAAGGGGGCAGGGTGAGGTCCACCCCCCCCTAGCCTCGAAATTTTGGGACCCCCCCCCTAGACGAAAATCTAGGGCCGCCCCTTCCCCTCAAATTTTAAAATTTTTTACATCTGACCCCTTCTAGAATTTGAAATCTTACCCCCCATCTCCCTCTCGGGAAAATTTTGGGTATTTTTTTATACTAAATTTTCTTCCAAAAACGTGAATTTTTAACACATATTCATGTTTTTACACCATAATATCGCTTTTTATTCAATAAAATGTAGTATTATCCTATAAAAAGAACAATTATTAAAGTTATTATGGTTTAAAACTGTTTTGCTTTGGACACCGGACCCCAACTGACCCCCCTCTAGATTTTAAAATTTTGCACCCCGGGTCGACCTCCCTAAAAAGCTAGGCGGGTTCAGACCCCCTGAGGAGACCCCCCTCCTAGAATTCAAAATTTGATTTACCCCGGGTAACCACCCCCCTAGCTTCCCGAACCGTTCTCACCTATGCTCTTAAACTAATTTTTCATTATTACTCCTAAAATTTATCTTAACAAAATCTCGAAGCACCCCAATATTAAAATTACTTTCCCAGACCTGTGCACTGCCCCCCCTGGGGTTATAATGGGGGGGGCAATTCCAACACGGGGGGGCAACTTTTTTGAAACGGGGGGCAAGCCGGGGGGGAAAGAAAAAAAGAGAAAAAAAGGAGAAAAAAAGAAAGGAAAAGGCAAAAAAGGCACAAAAAAAAGCGAAAATAAGGTAAAAAAACGTCTAAAATAGTTTAAATTGCATTGAAATCGGCTAAAAACGGCAAAAATTTCGCAATGATGGCGTCATAATAGGTAAAAAAAATGGCGTCATAATTTTTGCGTACTTTTTCATTTTTTTCCGGTTGGGCAATAAAAAAGGGGAGGCAAATCCTCCAATAAAGCGGGGGGGCATTTTCAAACCGTGCACAGGTCTGCCTCCCCTTACCCAGCCAAAAAACCTAAACCTCAACTTACCTAGGAAAAAAGTATAATAATTAAACCATCGATCGGTAGCCAGCCAACCACGGTGTGGAGGTTATGTTCCCTTGTAAAAAAACTGCCAAAATCCTTTCTTTCTAAAATTTCGGGGGAATCGGATGACTTAAACCTAAATTTGGGGGGGTCCCAGTTTTAAATACGAAAATATATAAAATTTTTACTCGTCAGAATCTTCGAAATTGGTCCATTTAGTGGGGGATCGGTAACTGCTGCTAGTCAAGGCGCTAGACTGGGGACTTTTGTCGTCCGCCAAATTGGTCGAAATCGTTAAACCATGACCTATAGAAATAAAAAAAAAACTAAATTCCGAATTTCATAAGATGAAGTTTGATTGGTTTAATTTTTGGCTGAGGGGAAAACGAATTCCTTTTTGACCGCCCAGTAAATATTAAATTTAATGGCATTTAATACAATTTTTTCTGTGTGCTTTTCAAGTTAATCACCCTGGCATGGGACTACAACAATAAAGTGAAAAACACATTTTAAATTTCTTTCAGAAAAAGTTTCCAAGAGATGAACCCATAGGTGGGCAGGGGGGGTTGGGGGTTATACCGGCCAAAAAAAATTTCGGATTTTGCTGACACCTCTCCGCTAAATTTGGGGTACCCTGGGACACCCCCCCTCCTCCCCGATTCGCCTCCCAGAAAAAAATTTTTAAGCGTTATAAAAGGAGTAAAAAAATTTTCCGCGCTTCGCGCGGAGTGTTTATTACCTTGTTTATGTCATATACTTCATATTTTTCTTATTATTTAATAAAAATAAGTCTATAAAACAAAGAAAAATTTTTTACAAACAATTTGATACCTTAAAATTTTCGATTTCCAAAACATTACAACTGAAAAATGAGTACATTGAATTACAGCTGAGCAATGCAAAGTACTAGAAAATGTTTTTAAAATTACTTCCAACCTTTAAATTTTTAATGCCACTATAATAATCTAAAAAGGGGGGTCCAGCGTGGTCGTATCAAAATTAAAAAACAAAGTAACACAAATTTGGAAGTGGAGACCAATTAAAACATTAACAATGGGGTGGGTCTAGCGTGGTCATACCAAGATTACAAAACAAAGTAATACAAATTTGCAAGTGGAGACTATAATAATTAATGAAGCGCTGAGCGAAGCCCCCGAAGCGCGAGAAAATTTTTTAAAAATGGTCGTTGTAGACCCCCAAAATTTTATCCTTGGCGACCCAAAAGGGGGGTCTAACTCCAAATTTTTTCCTTTGCCGACCCAAAAGAGGGGTCTAGACCCCCACTGGCTACGCCCTTGTATGTATATAATCTTTAATTAAATATAAGATTATGGATTAAAAAGTTTGTGATACTTGACTTTATAATCAAGACAATAAAATTACTATTCTATTATTAGGTAATTATTAAAAAAACTATGATTTCTAATCTAATTATAAGAATATATAAACACATTATTATTAAAAGAATTTAAAAAATAAAATATATAGGTTGCAGTGGCGTGCCCAAGGGGGGGGGGGCGGCTGCCCCCCCCCCCTCCTCGAAATCCGGCGAAGCCGGATTTTTTTTTAATTTTGTTTTTATGGACCCTAATGTTTTTTTTAAATTTTGGGAGAGAAAAAATTTTTTCTTTAATATTAATACAGAAACTTTCCTGATGCCTTCCAAAAGCATATTAATAGTCAAAAAAGCAAAATTTCCCTGCTACGCAGGTAGTTTAAATTGACAATTTATCTTCAGTGTTTCGATTACAAATCGATTATCCCGTTCAGTAGTTAAGATATAGAGCTTAATAAAACTACTATAAACACTATTATCATTTAATTAACGTTTTAAACACAGGTTTTAAATGTGTAGGTATAAAAAAACCTTAAATTTTGTAATAAGTATCATCTGGAATTAAAATTTCTATTGTATTTTAGCGCCTTAAATTAAAAATTTTCTCCCGTGGGGGGCATTCTGCCCCCCGAACCCCCCTGACAAGGGCGCCCCTAACCCCCGGCCCCCCACCCCCCCCCCCTCCCCACCCCCCCCCCCCCAACACCAAAAAAAAAGCTCCTAAACATAAAACAGTAAATAGAACAAAAAAATTTTAAGTAAATAATTAAAAAAAGGAATATTTTTTATGCTTATTTTCCCCCCCCCGGATGGCTGCCTACCTATGGATGAACCTATGGTGAATTTTAAAAAAATTTTACCAAAAGGTCCTAAAAAACACATGTAGAAAAAAACTAGTAATGTTCTCCAGAGCTCCGAGCTCCAAAGTAGAACCTCGCTTTTCGGAGCTACGAAGCGACCGCGGAGCTCCGCTCCGCCCTATTTTGGTACTATTTTATGAATTCCTAATTAAAAACTGATGTCAAGATTATTTTGTAAACAATTTTTTTTCCAAAATTTATTATAATTATAAAAAAAAGCCCCAAAATGTGGATAGAACTACAGACCTGTGCACTGCCCCCCCCCCGGAGTTTTATTGGGGGGAGGCAATTCGAAAACGGGGGGGGGGGCAACTTTTTTGAAAGGGGGGGCCATAAAACGGGGGAGTAAGCAGTTTAGAAAGAAAAAAAAGAGAAAAAAACGGAAAAAAAGAGAGAAAAAGAAGGGAAAAGGGAAAAAAGGGACAAAAAAGCGAAAATAAAGTAAAAATAGCTCTAAAATGGCTTAAAATAGGCTAAAAACATTGAAATAGGCTAAAAACTGCAAAAAATTCGCGATGATGACGTCATCATAGGTCAAAAATGGCGTCATAATTTTAGGGTACTTTTTAGCGGGGGGCAATAAAACGGGGGGGGCAAATCCTCTAATAAACCGGGGGGCATTTCCAGACCGTGCACAGGTCTGGGACTATTTTTAAAACATATTTAAGCTTAATTAAAGCTTAAAATTGCTTTTTTCAGGAGCGGAGATCCCACGCTGTAAATGGTCGGAGCTTCGGAGCATAATATTAAAGAGTAAGAAAATTACTAGTAGAAACCAAAGAATAGAATGGGTTAATAAATTTTGAAATCAATGTAAAAAAAGTATGTGCGCTTCAAACAAACAAACAGATTTTCAATTTTATCAAAATTCTGGAGTTAAAAATCTTATTGTTTTATTTTTGAGACAAAGCGTAAACAAACTGATATATACTACAGAGTTTAAAAGGTTTTTTTGGCTTTTTAACACTGTCTAAAATACTTACATAAAATTTTATACTTATGGAGATAGAGAAGGAAGTAGCCAGCAGGAGGGACTGGGTGATCTAGACTAGACCCTCTATTAAGTCGCAACGCAAATGTCAAAATTTAGGGGTATATGCTGGCCAGACTGCCCCCCGGGGTTTTATTGGGGGGCGATTCCAAAGCGAAGGGGGCACGCGCACGGGTGGCCAATTTTTTTTAACGGGGGGGGGGGCAATAAAACGAGTGGGGGCAAGCAGGAGAGAAAAAAAAAAGAAAAAAAAGAGAAAAAAAAGGAGAAAAAATGAGGAAAAAGAAGGGGAAAAAGCAAAAAGAGACAAAAAAGCGAAAATAAGGTAAAAATGGCTTGAAATGCATTGAAATCAGGGACGTAACCAGGGGGGCATTTCTAGATCGTGCACAAGTCTGTGCTGGCTATATTTTTCGCTGAGCTCACCGCTATTTTTTCTCGTTCTTTTTGTTCCCTTAGAATTAAAACTGAAAAAAATTTATTTAGCAGGTGTTAAAGTATTTTTTCAGCATTTTTTTTATTTGATTATTTTTGCAATAAATTTAGCGGAGTTTAGAACTTATTAGTAGTTAAACACTAAAAATACTTTTTGGTCAGGCCACTGGAACTATAATCACAGATTTGGTTGCGCCCTAGGTGTACCTCCTAAATCCGAGAAGCTCCTCATCCCCACCTACAGACCTGTGCACTGCCCCCGGTGTTTTATTTGTGGGTGGCAATTCCAAAACGGGGGGAGGCAACTTTTTTGAAACGGGGGGGCAATAAAACGGGGGGCAAGCAGGAGGGAAAGAAAAAAAGAGAAAAAAAGGGGGGAAAAGAGAAAAAAAAGGGAAAAGGGAAAAAAGGACAAAAAAAGCGAAAATAAGGTAAAAATAGGTCTAAAATGGCTTAAAATACATTGAAATAGGCTTAAAACTACAAAAAAAATTGCGATGATGGCGTCATCATACGTCAAAAATGGCGTCATAATTTTAGGGTACTTTTTCATTTTTTGGCGGGAGGGGGGCAATAAAGGGGGGGGCAAATCATCCAATAAAACGGAGGGGGGGCATTTCCAGACCGTGCACAGGTCTGCACCTATGCTGCCAACCACTGTTTATATGGGATGGGATCCCCCTACCCCTTTACTTTTTTGTTTCTAAAAAACGAATTTGTAATTTGTTTATACAATGTGGGTGCATTTCCATTGCTTGCGTCATTAAAATTGTGACTTTTTTTTTAAATTACTTCTTTTTTTCATTAAGTATAATATCGTCGTTACTACGGCAAAATGAGCCACAATCATTATAAAATACACGTGACTGTGACTTATTATTTTGTCAATAGGGTCGTGTTTTAAATTTAAAATGAGTCACAATCGCATGTATATAATACGAATTGCGGCTCATTTTGCCGTAGTAACGACGATATTCCATTTAGAAACTAGGTAATACTTCGCTATTTAAACTTACTATCAGTGGATACTGTTAGCTGAACCGGTCGAGGTACTGGCGTGGCATCGGAATACTTAGATTTAGATTTAGAAACTAGGTTTAGAAACTAGATTTAGAAACTAGACTTAGAAACTAGGTTTAGAAACTAGATTTAGAAACTAGATTTAGAAACTAGGTTTAGATTTAGAAACTAGATTTAGAAACTATATTAAGAATTTAGAAGATTTAGATTTTAGATTTAGAAACTAGATTTAGGAACTATATTTAGAATTTAGAAGATTTAGATTTTAGATTTAGAAACTAGATTTAGAAACTAGATTTAGAAACTAGGTTTAGAAACTAGATTTAGAAACTAGATTTAGAAACTAGGTTAGAAACTTTAGAAACTAGATTTAGAAACTAGGTAATAATACTTCGCTATTTAAACTTACTATCAGTGGATACTGTTAGCTGAACCGGTCGAGGCACTGGCGTGGCGTCGGTATTCGGAGTCGACGTCTCGGGTTGTTCGGTGGGAGATTCCACGCTGTCGTTCGATGACAACCTGAACAAAAAAAAATGAAGCAACATTAAAGATGTTCATAGATGAACAAGGGGGCGGAGGTAGGGTGGGGTCCACCCCCCTCCTAGCCTCGAAATTTTGACCCCCCCCCCAGCCCCTAGAAAAAAATCCAGGTCCCCCCCCCCCTCCCCTCTTGAAAAAATTTTAAGTACTTTTTTATACAAAAAATTTTCTTCCAAAAACGTAAATTTTTAACACAAATTCATGTTTTTACACACTTTTTATACCTAAATATAGCTTTTTATTCAATAAAATGTAGTAGTCAACAAAATGTATGTAGTATTTTAGAAAAAAAAACTATTATTAAACATTTAATGGTTTAAAAGTATTTTGTTTCGGAGTGGGCCCCAATTATGGAACGCAAAATCCCCCGGCCGCCCCGAAGCCCCCCGGGGCCCCCCCCGGGCCCCCCCCCCCCCCCCCCCCACCTGACCCCCTCTAGGTTTTATAATCTTCCACCCCGGGTCGATCACCCCTAGAAAGCTAGGGGTTTAATCGCCCCCCCTAGTACCCCCCTCCTAGATTTTGAAATGTCATTCACCCGGGGTAAAAACCACCCCCTAGCTTTTTGACCGTGTTCATCTATGAAGATGTTCCCTGACATTTATGATTGTAAATACTTATTTAATAAATCAAATCTTCTTTACTGTATTTTGTAGAAAAGCTCTAAAATAAACACAACACTGATGATAATAAAATTGTCTTTTGGTTTAAATTTAAACTAAGGAAGGATGAAAGTGGAAGTGGTAGTTTACTCCGAAATTCTGAGAAGGGTGGTTGAACCCAAGCTCAACCACTTTATTACTTTAGTGCAGATTATGGTTAATCCCTGTTTTTTTTCTCTAAATTTTGGAAAACTGAAAATTGGAACTTTTCACCATCTGTAAACTGGTGTTTTGAGGTCAAACCGATTTTAAGCACTTAAAATTAAAATAAAGTGCTTTTTGTAGACCTAAAAATATGATTTTTATTTTATTGGTACAGGTACTAAACGCGTAACAAAAATTGGTTTAAGATTTCCATTTAAGAAACATGATTAAAAACATGTTTTAGGTCAATATACGCTATTTTTACTGTTTGTTAAGAAAAAAAATTAGTAACTAATCAATTAAATTAGAATTGTTGTTTAACACTCCTGAAAGTTCGGAAAATCCAAAAATTCACATAAAAATTATAAATTCGATAGTGTGTGTCCTTTGCCAACCCCCCTAGCTTTCTAAGGGGGGTCGACCCGGAGTGCGAAATTTTGAAATCTACAGGGGGGCAGGTGGGGTCCAGTGTCTACAGGGACGTAGCCAGAGTTTCATTTTGGATGCGGATTGTAGTACAAAAAAAAATTTCGGGGGGGGAGGGCTCCCCCCCCCCCGAAATTTTGGGGGGCGGGGGCGGAGCCCCCCCTTAATTTTTGAAAACGTTAAAAAAGCAGGGATAAACGTAGATAAAGCTGTATAATACAGTATTTTTGGCCTATTAACCTATTATCTAATGTTTTTAGCGGTAAAAACATGTTTTCTTAGTTAAAAATTACATAAGCACACATTGGCAGAGCCTGGATTTTACAAAAAAGGAATTTAGAGACGTTAGTTTCAGACCCCTTGGCTAAACCCACATTGTAAACCAAAGCACATAAGCAGCATCTCGGCTCCATGTTTTCTAGGGTACCTACCTATATGAAAAAAATCCGTGCCAATGCTATAAGCGGCAGGAAAATTTAGGAGGGGAGAGGTACATAAATCAACCAATATGATTGTTTGTTTTGTTTTCTGTGTAGTACTTATTACTTATAAAAATTATTGTACTAACTTTGAAATAACATTAGCATCAGGCAACATAAATAACGAGATATATATGTATGTATACTATAGAAAGTGACCGCTGAGCAAAGCGAAGCGGAAAAAATTTTTGGTTTTTGGGGGTCCATTGGGGTACTAAAATTATTTTAAAGTTTGGCGCCAAGCGATTAGCGAGGCGCTAGAAAATTTAGAATTTTTAGCCTCTGAAAACCCCCAAATTTTACTATCTGGCGACCATTTCGGGAGGGGGGGGGACGGGCGGCCGCCCCCCCTGCCCAACCACTATCCTTATTTTTTTTTCCTGTCCGACCGTTTCGGAGGGGCGGCCGTCCCCCCCCGCCCCCCCCCCCTGGCTACGTCCCTGGGTGTCTAAAGCAAAACAGTTTTAAACCATGATAACTTTAATAATTGTTCTTTTTTAGGATAATACTACATTTTATTGAATAAAAAGCAATATTTAGGTATAAAAAGGGTGTAAAAACATGAATTTGTGTGAAAAATTCACGTTTTTGCAATAAAATTTAGTACAAAAAAGTACTTAAAATTTTCTCGAGAGGGGAGAGGGAGTCAGATTTCAAAATCTAAAGGGGGTGAGGGGTAAAAAATTTGAAAATTTGGGGGAGGGCCCCCCTGGTTTTTTTCTTGGGGGGCCAAAATTTCGAGGCTAGGGAGGGGGTGGACCCCACCCTACCCCCCTTGTTTATCTATGGTTGTAATAAAGTTCTAACCTAAATATACTTTAATTCTTCCAAGCCCTCACTTCCTTGGAAGTGAGGGCTTGGATTTTTCTGCCCCACCCGTCCTGGTTTTCTCCCTACCTGCTGAAAAACTGCGCCTTCAAATTATGTATATGCCTTTTAGTAACCTCGCCGGGTACTTGGGTATCCCGCCTGGGGTTTGTAACTTTTTATAATAAATGTATACAGGGTCAGATAGCCTACAGCTGTGCGCAAACACCCACACAACAAGTAGCGTGCGGTAGCAAAACACTCATTCATCAGCGCAAACACACGGGCCAAACCACACACCACACGAGATCTCTTCAAACATACCTTCTTGCAATGTTAAAACAAAGTTTTTAATTCAGTTTATAGGTTCGCTTACTAAATTTTTTTCCGAATAGTAAAAATTGGATATCCCGTCCACGAAAATATGGTTATTTTTGCCTAAATTTACATTCTATTATCAAAAATGGTCTTCTAATTAGTTTTTAAAGCTGAAAATTAATATTTCTTTGTTAGAATTGACCTAGAAACATGCTATTATCAGTTTTTTTAAGTGAGTTTCTAAAATCAAACCGATTTTTGTAACGCGTTTGAGACCTGTACCGAACTGAGACGCCCAAGTTTAAGGGTGTGTCCGGCATACATGGGCAAGTTGGTCCGGAGTGGGGGGGCGGGGGGGGTTAAATCCCAAATTAGGAGGGGGGTTAAAATCCAAGAAACGCAAAATACCCATATGGTTTTTTTCTAGAGTTCATTTTACCCATATCGTTTTTCGATTTCAAAGAAAAAATAGGTAAAAAACGCTAATTTTAGGTCAAAAAGGCCTTTTTTGCATTTTTGAGCTTTTTACTGTTTAAAACATTCATTTTGACCTCAAAACTTAAGTTTGGAGGCAGTTAGAAATCAATTTAATGACATTTTTTTCATTTTTCCAAAATTGGGGGGAGTTAACCTTTTCTCCCCCCACCACTTCTGAGTGGGGGGTTAAACCCTCCTTTTTAGATTTTGGGGGGTTAAAACCCCCAACCACCCCCCGTGCCTATGTATGCGCTTACCTGACGTTTTTGGATCGTGTTGGACGGACGATTGATGGGCTGCTGACGTACTGGGAATGGTCATCAATTGAATTTCGATTACGACTTGAAAGAACACCGACATGATGCCGAGACGTGGCAGGATCATTTCTAATCATTGAAACACCGGGTTCTACCATTTTAAAACCAATTTGTAAACTCTTGTATTTAATTAAACTTTAAAATTTTAGAACATTATTTTCTGTCTATCATAATATAGTCCATGGTACTCCATGAACTAGAGGTGTCTGGATAGGTGACGTGAATTTGGCGGTTCCCGGAAATTTCGTCTTTTACAATACGTCTTTCAACATCTCGTCTTCTACAACTCGTCTTCGGAAAACTCGTCTTTTAAACATTTCGTATTTGGAAAACTCGTCTTTTGGATGCGATTTTGTAATTGCACTTTTCAAAAGACAAGTTTCTCCTATTTTTTAACTAAAACAATGTATTGAAAACCTTTTTTTACCTAAGCCTTAACAAAAACCGAAGAAAAAAACTGAAGCAAATTTTTTATCATAAAAAACTTTTATTAAATGATTTATTCAAAAAACTGAGAACCTAAGCCTAAGCAAAATCTAAAAATTAGCGTTTGGAATTACAGTCATTTTTTTAAAGTGTAGCAAAGGAGCAGTATACATATCAATAAAATCAAATCGATTTAAATATTTCGGAAAGAGACGTTCAGATCAATAATTTTTGTGATTATATAAACCTTTTACTGCCTATAATAGCACCTGCTAAGTAGACTGCCTCGTTGGAAGCAGCTGAATGTTTTCAAACCCCCCCGATCATTCATGAATTCGAACCTAATAATGACGTCCCTACAGCAAAAATAATCTCATGAAGTTTTAAGGATTCGACCCAAATGTAATATGTAAAAAAACTTCCTTACCATAGTTGTTTCGGACACCGATCGAATACTGCCAACAAACATGGAAATAAACACTTGGGTTGCTTCTCCTGAAAAACAAATACCTAGACCCTTATTTATTTTTAATAATGAAATTTGAAGATTGTACAAATGTATGCACCGATTTCTTCGGCTGGTTTTATGAAGATAATTTTTAGGCTGGTTCATACTTATGACAAAACGTCCTTAGGACAAAGTCCAAAGGACAATTTTAGAAAAGCCAAAACGTCCTTTGGACAAAAAAAAGTCCTTTGGACTTTTTTCTTTGGACGAAGTATGAATGCTACTTAGAATTTGGATACTTAGAATTAGAATAGTTAGAATTTGTCCTTTGGACTTTGTCCAAAGGACAAAATCCAAAGGGAAAAGTCCAAAGGACAAAAAGTATGAACACGTTCTACTTTGGATTTTGTCATTTGGGCAAAGTCCAAAGGACTTTTGTCCTTTGGAATTTGTCCAAAGGAAGTTTTGTCATAAGTATGAACCAGCCTTTACTGTCACTCTATAACGTTTAGGAAATAAAATCAGTCTCAGGCGACTTACATAAATCCTTCCTTATGAAACTCTGAAATGGGTGAACACTGCGTGCAAATTACGTTACGTCATCATAGTTACGGATTTTCGACAAAAGTGTCTTCATTTATAAGCATAATTTAATTGATTTCGCTACTTCTTAACTTTTCCTACAAACAGCTTTTTAAAAAAGCTGCGAGCGGCGCGAAATAAGTTATGCCGATGTGGCCACTGTGTTTTCATTTTTTGCAGACATAATTTTAGACAGAATGAAAAACTTTGAAATAAGTCAAAACAGGCGCGCAATGGCTAATTTAAAAAAAATCAAATTTAAGGTTTAAATCAAATTAATGGTAGACAGGACATGTGTAAGCTTTTAATTTACTAAACTACTGGGATCTAATAATAACAAAGTTAGTTTTGGTTGCTATGTTTTTCATAGTAAATTTTTAGACCTGTAAGGACGCCTTTCAAAACTGCTTCAGGTCAGAATGAAGGCAACCAAACATGCCCGGGAGACAAATAAAAAGCAAGTGACACTGAATCTTTATTGTTTAAAACATTTAAATGTTAGGAAGTACGCAGGTAAAAGACAGATAAATTTGAGTATAAAACAGGTATAAGGCTGGTGGTAGGGAAGTAGGAAGCAGAATAATTTGCTATAGTGCTAAGCTGCAGCCCACTGAAACCCTATCTGCCTTGATAAAACAGCCCGTTTTTATCGATTTATGGTTAGTATATTTGTGATTTAAAATAAATATCCTTAAGCAATTAAAATATATAACAATATTATTGGAACTACCCAATAATTTAATAACAATATCTGAAGTTTTTTAATTTGGTTGACACTTTTTGCAGTTTATTTTTGTCATATAACAATATCTGAAGTTTTTTAATTTGATTGACACTTTTTGCAGTTTATTTTTGTTAAAATAAATGTTGTTAACAACATTAATTTTGTCGAAAAAAATTTGATTTTTTGTAAATTTATTTTTTTTTGTATTTTTGTCAATGAATAATAAGGAATATTGCTTTCGTACTAAAATTAAACAAACAATACAAAATAAGATATTTAATTATAAAAAAATTTAGTTCAATTTTATAAAATTCCATTCTCGTAATACAATTGAAAAACATATTTGCTAAACATCACGTGAAAATTAAATTTTTCACCTGTATCACTGCCTGGTCTTTCTCTGTGGTCATACTGGATTCTGTATAAAAAATTTTGAAATCCATCTGATTTTCTAAAAAAATTGCATTTTCATTTGTAGTTTTCCGTTTATAAACGAATTTTAGAGCTCAACCTAATCTCTACTGGAAGAAGACCCCAAAAAAAAAAAAAAAAAAAAAAAAAAAATTTAAGCAAATTAAGCTTTTTAGGGTGAAATTCAGGTATGTTTAGCAAAAGTTTTTAGGTTTTTAATATCAGAAAAATATGGGTAATATTTTAGTTATGTAAAATGTTTAGATTTTTAATTGGCTAAAAAACTATTAAAGGTTTTGTTGATTTCGATGACGCCATCAACAACGGTTAACCGCGCAGTGACTTAACCCATTTAATATAAGGGAAAGAGCGCTCCGCGCTCTTCCCTGATTTTTATTTATTTTGTCAAACGACAGGAACATACAGAAGCAAGTAAATAACCGCACTGAAATTGCATGCACCCAAAAAAAAGAAAACCAAATATAATTGTTTTACACACCAAAATAAGCCATATCAAATCAATCATTTTCATTTTCATTTTAATCGTTAATTTGCGTTGCAGCGCAAGCAAAATTTATTTTAAGAATTATTCACGAGCAGATTGCATCTGCGATTGGAATTAGCCTTCTGCGCCCTGGCCTTATTATTAGTAACCAATTCGCATGCAAACTTCTAAGATATTCGACTTTGCACGCCCAAATCACGATTAATCCCGATTGGATTGTAGACTAGTTAGTGTTGCTTCTCGGAAATAATAGCTCTGGAGCTCCGAAATTCGGATGCTTTTTTGTAAAATATTTTTTAAAATTTATTCGACAACAATAGAAATAATCCTAAAAATGCGTTTAAATTACTTGAAACATATAAGGTTAAATGATCTTAAATTAATTATTTAAGGGGCGGAGCTCCGGAGCATAATATCAGGGTCCGAATATTATTAGTGATGTTCCCTGTAGCTCCGAGCCATAGAACTTCAGAGCGCAGTTCCGTTTTTCAGAGCTCCGGAGCAATCCCTGAAGCTTCGGAGCTTCAGCCTATTTTAGTGTTAATTTTATAAATATTTAAAGAGTAATGCTATTAATATATTATTTTATCAAAAACAGTAAAAAATTTTTTGTAAACTTATTTTTTTATCATAATTTATTAAAAACAGTAAAAAAAACTTTACATATGCAATTATACTAACTTAGAACATATTTTAAGCTTAAACTCGCTCGTTTAAAGGGCTTAAAATGAACGGAGAAATAAGTAGGAAAATATTGATATTGATAAAAACTGATATTGAAGAATAGGAAAATCACTAATACACATACAATAATGATTTTTATTACCAATATTAACTAAGTTTCTTTCTACTAGAGAAACAACCTGCGTCGATTTTTTGCATTGACAAAATAATTAAAATTACATTGACAAAATAGTAAAAATATAATTTCAACAACAATTTTATTGTTACTGAAAGGCTTTGGCATAATAAAAAAAAACACACAATTAGATCAAATAGTGATTTTGTTATCATGATAAAAGACATAAAATCATAAAGCTATCATGATAAAACTGATGAAAAATTTTAATGATGGACTGTAGACCTAATAGCTTTCCTAAGCAACCTAAGCAAAACTTTATGATGATAATTTCTTTATTTAATTTAATAGTGTGTCATTTCTTTTGTTGTTTAAACAATGTAATTTTTTAAAATTATTCATCAATAAAATAATATTAAAAAATAGAAATTAAAGTTTTACCGCACGTTATTGAAAACGGGACTTAAAACATCACTAGATTTTGAAACTTTTTCTCTATTGCAAGGCTCTTGTTCTGAGCAGTTCGACCTAAAAAAAAGCAAAATTCTTATTTGTATTAAGAATGTTTAAAGAAACAATTTATAGTTATGCTTAATACTATTATAATTATTATTATTTAAACATGGTACTAATTAAATCAAATAAGCTGAATAGATTTAAATGCAAAGTTTTAAGATTTTGTAGCTTTTAAACTTACTTGGCCCATATGCGTGTAGTAATTGCAGCATACGAAAATAACCAAAAAACAATTTGTGAAGCAAAATATGTTAATGCCATTTTTCAAAGTAAAACCTGAAAAATATCACATTATTGATAAAAAAAATAAAAAAGAAAACTAAACAAAGCAACTCGCATGATAACTAACTAACTAAAAATATGTAACATGTTTGTTCTTGTGATTTGCAAAGCACTGTTTCACTTATTTGAGTTTTGGCAAAGATTTAATTTGTTAAATATCTAAATATTGTTGCTTTTAACAAAAATTATTTCGCTTTGTCTTGCTCAAATCTATGCTAACAGCCAAAACTCTTCAAATAAAATAACATAATAAAATTTTAATACTTATAACGTACTTTAAAAAAGGTAGCAATCAAAAATTGATGTTTAACTTTCTCTTTATTATCACGTCCGTAAAATATCTTTTTTTCATATAGGATCTCAATGAATTATTAAAAATGCCAACAGTTAAAACTGTTTAAGAGTTCAAGTTTAATTTTAATTGATTCATTTTATATTTTCAAAACAAACAGTGAAAATTATTTTTTAAATGAAGTGAAAATAAAGTAAAAATTTTAATAAAACCTACTTGCAGACTGGTTTGGAATTGGTTAGTAAATATAAAATATAACATATAGTATAGGTCCACCAATTGAAACTATTAAAAGCTTAAACATATTTTTAATATGCAATTTTTCTGGTTAAACTAAGAAACAAGCTTGACCAGATAACTTGCATAATAAAAATATGTAAAGTGAAATAAATTAGTAGCTTTCCTATAGTGCTTTCTTATAGTAAGTATGTGGTATATTTTAGAAGAATTATGTATGCATAGTTGGAGAGCAATCTGTCTATATTGAAATTTTTCTAAAATAAAAACCGGAGCATTCTTCAAAAACAACACACGAATTAAATGGACTACTTTAAGTATAGACAAACTAATGGTTTAAAACCGTTATTTTTCGAATAAATTGTCCTAATAAAACTCATGAATAAACTTAATCGTGGACTGTAAACTTTAGATTCCCTAAACAACCTAAGAAAAACCTTGAAATAAAACTAAAATTAGAGCTTAGTTTGATTTTTATGTTTTCAACAGTTTGCTAAAGAAAACTAAGGTCTACAGTCCACGATTCAAGTTGTTTATGAGTTTTATCATAATAACTTATTAGGTTTACTCATTAAGGTTTATAAAAAAACTATTATAATTTCAAGGAGTGTTCTTAAAAAATTGCGGTTTTAAACTATTAGTTTATTTATACTTAAATAAGTTTATCTATTTCGATGGGTCTTTCTTGAAGAATGCCAAAATCATTCACCTAAATTTCAAGCGATATAAAACATACATAATTTTTAATAATTTATTTCAAAAAAGTCCTAAATAAATGGTGTGAAATAAAATAAAAAAAAATTGTAAAATAAGATTAAGACAAAACATTGTCTGGCCAGTTAAACTTAAACAATAAAGTTTACTCTGGTACTTTTACAAAAAACATATTTTGAAAATATTAAATAATGCATTTTCTGGAAGTGCTTTCTTTTTTGATATAGGTAACTTGTAGCCAGGAAAAATTGGATCTGGAAATTTAAAGTAAAAATATACAACTTAGATCCGAAATTTTGAAATCCTTAAACCTATACCTAATCTAAAGTGTGAGCCTACGCTAGTAGAATCAATATTGTATTCAAAACTTTTTAAAACACCACAATCTTAAGCTAAACCTAGGTCAACGAAAACATCTTATATTTTTTTTATTATGGGTTCCAAGTACCGTCACGATTAAAATGTTCCCAGTATTTTTGGACAGGCTCCAATCTTTTTATTTACTACTCGAAAAACCTTTTACCCTATTTTGTATAACTTGCCACTCAACAGCTAATACTATATTATTGACAAACTATATAAACTAATATTATGTAAAAACATAAATGAAATTTACTGTATTTACTCAAAATTAGAAATTATAGATTATTAATTTTTAGGATTATTTTTTAAATATATTTTCTTATAAAAGAACCAATTCAGAAGTTTTATAAAACAGCTTTATTTATTTATAAAAAAAGTATATTTATATATTTTCTACTACAAGTATTCTTTTCGCAGACCATTTTAATATATTTTAGGCAAATGACGAAACTCGCTATAATAGCCGTAACACTAATCGGGTTTCAAACATCATTAGTATTCTTGCAATAGAAAACCGACAATAAAAATAAATCCTCATGCTAATTTCATAGAGCGAATGACTCTTAGGTGTCCTTTTTGGTACGGTTATTTAAAACTAGAAAAATTTCGAAAAACTCTAGAAAACGAAGAAAAAAAGTTCAACTAAATATTTTGAGTCGACTAATGATTATTTGGAACACTGCCAACGTAAAACTAACCAAGCTAAAAAATTTTGTATAAATAAAAAGTTTTAGGGTTGGTTCATACTTATGTAAAAACGTCCTTTGGACTTTGTCCAAAGGGCGTTTTTACATACGTTTATACGCTGTGTTTGTCCTTTGGACTTTGTCCAAAGGACGTTTTTACATAAGTATGAACCAACCCTTATTTGATGAATACTAAAAAATTAACTTTTTTAAAATTAATTTATTTGTAAAACGTAGTTAGATTTTCACAATTAAATGTCATCAAATCTCAGTGTTAATTTGCACAACATTTTCTACTAAAATATACTTTTATTTATTTTGAGTTATAGTTTTTTTTTAATTTTTGCCTAAATATTACAATTTTATAAAATATAACAAAATTAGCAAACATCCTATTAAAAAATTATAAAAAATAAAATTTGACATTATAATAGTATTGCTGCAACTGGGTATAATCATCATAAAACTTTTTGTTGTGGACGTTTTTGGTACAAAAAACTTTTCATTTCGACGTTTTATGTTTGATCAACCTCATCAATCTTGCAAATCTTTGACATTTTAATGGTTTTTCGTGTTGTCTTTAAGATCACCGAGTCCTAACTTTTTTAAATTGATCAGTGAATGCTAAATGAACAAATTACTTAAACACTATTTAGAAATTGCACAATTAAGGTACGCTCTAAATAATGGATTTTATTCTCATATATTAAGTAAATGACATAATTTAATTTAATTGACGTCGTTTAATTTGCATGAGCATGGGTTGCACACAGCTGATTGGGCGTTTAATATACTGATTAGTACGTTCATTTCTTTTACACGGCTTTTTAAGCAAGGATTTTCAGAGAGTCAACAGTTGAGAATATATATTCAAGACTTCAATCTCACTTGCTTGAATTTCATAGATTAAAGCGCATGATGGTTCTAATTAGAATGCTGCACTACAATTAAACCCATTTCACTCTAATCATTTTTGGATACTTACGTCACAAACAAAGTCTTAATTCGAAAATTACAAATGGGGCGTGTCCCGCATAATGCTGCACAAGTTGGGATGTGTCACACTAAGGTCTTGTCCTAATAGAACTATTTTAAAGTTTCAAATAGGCCAAATATCGTCGTTAATACGGCGAAATGAGCCAAAAATCCTATATATATATATATATATATTAGTGTTGTAAAAAGTATTGATTTTGGATTATTTTAAGTAAAAGTAAAAGTAATTTGAAAAATTTTAATTTAAGTAAAGTAAGAGTAAAAGTAATTTGTGATTTTTTAATTTAAGTAAAGTAAAAGTAAAAGTAATGGTCAAAATTTTATTTAAGTAAAGTAAAAGTAAAAGTAAGACCTATTTTTTTAAGTAAAAGTAAGAGTAAAAGTATAATAAAAGTAATTTTGAAACGGACCAAAACCAAAACACTGGTTTTTGGAGCTCCAGAGCTCTGTTGTAAAGTTATTTTGCTAATTTTATGCATAAATTATCATTTTAATAAGTTTTTTGGCAAAATAAACGGTTTTAGCGTGTTAGCGGCTTAAAAAATTATTTTTTTGTCATTCACTTTACAACAAGCCTTTAAGGGAATCTACCCATTAAAAATTACTTAAATTTTACTTAAATTAATTTAAGTATTTGCAGAAAAAAGGAAAATCCGAGTAAGAGTAAAAGTAAAAGTATTTGAAATTTCAAAAGTCGAGTAAGAGTAAAAGTAAAAGTAATTGAATTTTCAAAAGTCGAGTAAAAGTAAAAGTAAAAGTAATCCTAAAATCCATTACTTTTATTATTTTAAGTAAAAGTAAAAGTAACTTTTTACAACACTAATATATATATATATATATATATATATATATATATATATATATATATATATATATATATATATATATATATTTGACTGTGACTCATTTTAATTTTAAAAAGGCACCTTATTTACTACAGAACGAGTCGCAGTCACGTGTATTTCATAATGTCAGTGGCTTATTTCAGTAGTAGTAGTAACGAAGATATGTATGTCACAAACAAAGCCCTAATAACAGTACTCGATAATAATAATTGAAGCAGGCTTCACCTACAGTAGGTCTGTTGTATTTTCGGGCAAAAAATTTGCCTGAGCAATGTGTATCTATAGTGATAAATGTTTGTGTTGGGTATTTTTAAAATTTTTTCAGATTTTGTAAACAAAAAAACTACATATAAAACAACAATTTCAATTAAAAATTAATTAGTTAAAATTCTTCTATTTTTGCTCATTTTACATGAGAGTATTTTCTGGCAAATATAAACACCTTGCACTGGAACTCGGTTTATACATGAAGTATGCAATATACATAAGCGTCACCATAATAGATAATTACTGTATCTCCTACTTATTTTTCGTAGTATGCAGATCAACCGATCGAAATTTCGCGCCCTTTCGGTCCGTTAATCTGCATACTACGAAAAATAAGTAGGAGATACGGTAATTATCCATTATGGTGACGCTTGTGTATATTGCATACTTCATGTATAAACTGAGTTTTAGTGCAAGGTGCTTTACAGAAACAAATCTTTTTTGTGTTTCTCAGTGATGTTTCCATTTTTTTATGTAGACATAATCTTAAACTTCTAAAATATTTTTATTTTTTACTGAAAACGCAAATATAAAGTTTAAAATTGAATACTTTGTATTTATATTTTTTAAAAAATATGATACTGTTTAGTAATTTAAATAATGCTATATAATTTAAAAAAATTGTTTTTAAAAAATACAAAGAACGAACATTATTTTAGTTGGTAAAACACGAGTTGATAGAACACTTAAGAATATAGAAAAGCTATTCGTTGTAACGTCAGCATAGGGTCTTATCTTATCAATGATTTATTGTTAAAAACCGCTTGAAGAAAAGGCTAGTCAAATACATGCCGCTTTAAAGGTCTAATTTCAATTTTTAGGCTTGTTATGAGTTCTTTTTATTCAGACCTTTTCACTAAGGTCCGCGTGAATTATAAAATCCTTTTGTTAGTCCAAGAAATGGTTGTTTTTTTCGGAATGACTCCTGGGGCCGGTCCACTAAAGGCGTGTAAACTAAGTACTTTGTTAGCACGCTGCTTAAAACTCTTGATAATATTGTAATATTTTAATTTTTTATTATTTTTGAGAAATTTTATTGACGCATCGTAGTTAAATCGCACATCATCTAAGTATATCCGGCAGCCAGCACGATATTTACTGTAATTATACGCACAGGGATCTGCGGTTTTTTTATAATTACCGTGCTGGATGCCGGATACACTTAGGGTAACTGACTTAATTTCGGCCACCTTTTTTTATTTTTTTGAGTAAGTTTTTTTTGGCTTTTTCAATCCAGCCAAAATTTGGCCTAAAAATCAAACAATACCTATATTTGTTATTACAGTGAAAAATTTGAATATTTCTGTTACACTTAAAAATCAATGAAGGTTTAAACTTTTTTTTAAAGTGGCCGAAGTTAAGGTGCGCGCCATTTATTTCGGCCACTTACAAAAAACTGGCCATAACTATTGCTTCAAACGAACAATAAAAATTTCTAAAGGTTACAAATGTACCCTTAGGTATTGTTCTTGGTACATATAACTTAATTTTTCCCGTTTGCGAACTTTAATAGTTATTAGCAAGACTTTAAATAATTATGTCAAAACCTTAAAAAAACAGGTTTTAATAATTTGTATTTTTTGTTCAATTTTTATTTTTGGCTTAAAAAACGTCAAAACAAAGTCAAACGAGCAAAAAAATCTGTATAAATACGGTAGTACGATGATATATAAAAACAGCAAAAAACGGCAGGTTCTTTCACCTAAATTATAAGGTGGCCGAAATTAACGGAATCTTAAAATGCGCAGTTAGTTAAATGCATTGCAAAACAATTTTGAAAAAAATATCAAAACATGAAAATTAACAATTTTGAGCCTTAAATAGAAGATATTTTAAGGTTATATATTGCTTCGTTCTAAATTTGATGCAGTTTAAACACAAAGCAAAAATTAAGAAAATCATAAAAATTTACTTTTTGTATAAAAATGTTGATAATGAAGAATAATAAAAATAAAAATTTTTTGAAAAAAACACTTTATTCAACACTAATCCAGTTACTTTTGTGCTAGTTCTTTTGTGTTTTAAAAATAAGCCAATTTTATAACACCCTAAATTGGTATCCGAAATTAAGGCGTGGCCGAAATTAAGTCAGTTACCCTACATGTTAAATAAAAAGATTAGCGTTTTAACTACGATGTGTTTATATATATATAACTTTTTGTTTAAATAGAGTCAAATAATATTACAATAATTTTATGCGTATCTGTTATAAACAGACACTAATAAAGCTTTTATGGAGAATCACGACGGTTAATTCAATGTACACAAAGGTCTCGAGAAGAATTAAAAATAATTTGTATATGACCGGAAAAAATGAAAAAGAAATAAGTATTTTACAACCAGCTGTTTTTTTAGAATAAAAGTTTTCTGTTTAATTGTTATTTTCGTGTATTATGATCTTGTTTTCTTTCGTTAACCAAAGTCATATACTAATTATTTTTAAATCTTTTCAAGACCTTTGTGTACATTGAATTAACTGTCGTGATTCTCCATTATTAATTAGGAGTTTTGTTAATCCATAACTACGGCTCATCGTCTTATTAGCTTGCACTTAAAACAAATTTGCACAAAATTATTAAAATATCAATTCATGCCATTTACACAATGAGATTTCTCAATAAGAAAAAAATAGACAAAATTAAAACGCCTACAAAAGTTTTAAACAACATGCGAACACAGCGCTTATAGTAAACACGCGTTTACTAGAGCGGTTCCTTGGTACTGTTCAACAAAAGTTATGAATATATCCATTGAATTGTAGAACTTTTTTCTGTAAAAATTTACAAACAAATTAAATTGCATAATATTTTTGCAAAAACTCTTTAAAAAAGAAAGATTTGTTTAAAGTTTTATGCTTTACATAGAATTTCTTTTTTTTTTTCGTAAAGATTAAAAAAAATAAATGTTTCTTACATTTAAGGTCTATTCATACTTATGACAAAACGTCCTTTCACCAAACACAAACCAAACGTCCTTTGGACAAGCCAAAACGTCCTTTGGACTTGTCCTTTGGACGAAGTATGAACGCTACTTTTTTTTGGACTTTGTCCAAAGTACAAAATCAAACGGGAAAAGTCCAAAGTCCAAGCAGTTTGATTACGTTGTCCTTTGCACTTTTCCCTTTGGACTTTGTCTTTTGGACAATGTCCTTTGGACTTTTCCCTTTGGACTTTGTCCTTTGGACAAAGTCCAAAGGACTTTTGTCCTTTGGACTTTGTCCAAAGGACGTTTTGTCATAAGTATGAATAGACCTTTATTGCGCGCAGTGAATTATAATAGAAAAATAATTACCCATCTACGTTTGTCAATATAAAATAAATGGTTATCTTTAAGAGAATTATGGGGTTCGTTAATCGTAGATATAACATAATCAGGAACAACAAAAAATTACTCATTCTTTGTGATTATGAATTATTGACCAGTGAGATACATACATTGTACCAAAGTGTATCAAAAATTATTTGACCACTTGCTTTAGTTAAATAGCAAAATTTCTCTCACCAAGCACGCAGTGGTTGATTTAGAAAAAGCTATATAAATAATTCTATTTGTGTTTTATTGCTGCACTTAAAAAAACTAAATTTTAAAGATACTTCTGCTACAGTCGATGCGATACAAAATATGGCCCCGAAGAATTTTAATTGTTTAAAAAACCTAAGCTATGTATTAATTTCGACTCGAAATTCACAAAATTCAAAAGTAAAAAACATTAACTCCAAATTTTCGAGTATGATTTCCTAAAAATTTAAACATTATTCTAATGATCCATTTTTTACTAACGTTTTCGAATTTTCTCAATCGGTTGAATGTTTAAAATCCGCAATAAATTTGACAAATGATACAATTTTTTTTTAAAAGCCCGAACCAAGGTGTTCAACTTAAACAATTTAAAAATGATAATTTTTAAAAACGTTTAACTCAAAAGGCAATTTGCCAGTTATATAGTTTATAACCAAACACATTTTACGAAATAAAAGTAATGTTTAGACGATTTTTAACAAAAAAGTATCAGATCAATACATTGTTTTCTATGTGTCTGGCCTAATCTCTTGAGTATAATCTAAGTTTTATATCGCAAAAACAACTGTTTAATGACTTTTTAAGCAATAAAAAGACAATTATTCTAAAAATTTTCAAACTTTATATAGCTCACTTAAAACCCATATTAAGTATATAAGTTTATATTTACCAATGTTATAACTTGTAATATTTTGTTATTTTGTTGCTTGCTTATTTTGTTTAAAATTTTTTAATATTTTCTTTCGCTCGTGAGCTTTGATTGCGTATGGTTTTCAAAGACATGTGCACATTTTATCAGTAATTATTACTTTGTTTGGATTCAATTATCTCATGGTACTGTTTTTTAGTCTGATTTAACCTCATTTAAAAAATTACTAAAAACTTAGTGCAATTAGTAATATTATATTTATATACTGTGCAATATATTTGTGATCTCTGTTCAATCATAGAAACAAATCCTTATATTCTATACCAACGCTTGCAAGATTTTTTCCAACGTTGACTACAGAGTGTAGCTAACAATAGAAAACATATTTTTGGGTGCTATCATAAATTTAATCAGCTTCATAAGCCTAATGGTCATGATAATTTTAAACGCGATAAATGTGTTTTTCTTTGGCGCACACATAGATCAATTTTTTTAAGTAAATTACTACTTCCTAAATCAGTACAATTTAATGTTAAGACTCCTGAGTCTCAAAACGAATTTCCAGAACACATAGCAGAGAAATAAAATATAGTTAAGAAAAAAGCGAAGGCCTAAAAATTATTTTTCATAATCTCTTAAAAATTTTGTATTATTATTATTTTTTATTATTATGATTACCATAAAAAACCAGCCATGAAAAATCCTTTAAAAATGAAGCAGGAAAAAATAAGCGATTTCCCCGCGGCCGTAAGTTTAACAGAAAACATGTGAGTAAATCAGCATCTGGCATGTGCTTTTGCTCACTAAATAAAAAATGTAGACCATATGATAATGATTTTTGTTTAATTAATGAACCAATTATACAACCCAATTGTAGTTCCTTTATAATCGGAGGGAATATTATTTAAAAAATCATGCTCACAGCAATTTTTGAAAATTGCGAAATCTTAACTTTTTAAATTAAAAAAATTGTACTTGTATGTTTTAAAAGGAAAAATAACTTTGTAAACGTAACGATTTCTGTGAGCATAATTTTTTGAATAGAAATTCCCTCAAACTGGAAAAACTACAACTGGGTTATGTAATTGATTCACCGAAAAAAAATTGTCCACATTTTTTTAAATTTAGTTGCTGCCAAATACTAATTTACTGCAGTCCACATACGTCCACACCGGACAAGTCTTCATTTTTTCTGTCTAAACATACGTTCAGAGAGATATCGACCTTTTTTCCTGCCCTACTCATAGTGCATTTTTCATGGATAGTCTACCACTTTTTTAAGTTCAATAATACAAATCAAACAAACAATTAGTGTCTCAGCCATGCAATCAAAAAACTTTCTTTTACAGTTCCACTATTAATAATGACAAAAAGAAAAATAACAAGAGATACAATGAATTTGAATTTTAAATTCGGGAAATTATTAATAATTTATTTTTGCGTGTGTTTTGCCGCGTGATCTTCGTGTTTCAAGCTTTCAATAAATTAATAATTTCAACAAATAAGAAAAAAATAAAACAAAGAAGTTAAAGAATAATTTTTAGATTTACTTTGTGTAATTATTATTATTGCATAACCGGAAGGCTATTCGCCCTGTGGCCTCGCCTGTGGCCTGTGGCCCTGTGGCCCAACTCGTGCAGTTAATATTTTAAAGTCATTGTTAAAAGGCAGAGAAAAAATGCGCTTTTTTTCATTTTTGACACTGGATAGTGCTTTTTTGGGTCCGGAAAGATAGGAGACGGGCAATTTAAAACCCGATTTCCACACCCCGATTAAATCTGAAAAATTATTCCAAACTAACTTGAACCAAAGTCTTAAAATCAAACTCAAAACATAATAAAATTAAAAAAATTAACATTTAAAAGTAGGTTTTAAGAATATAGATGTACTCAAACTAGTCGATAACTCAAACTTGTTGCTTAGAGTTTTTAAAGATTTATACGCTATTATTTTATTAACTTCTGCATAGTGATCTTAAAAAAATAATCTGGAATTTTTAGAAAACGATCGTTGTTTTATTATATAATTATAATCGTAGAGACTGCAGCCAGGCGTTGTTATTTTATTTTTACGAAAAAAAAACATTTCTATGATATTCGTCGATTAACTGTGACTTTTTCCATGTAAATTAACAGTACGAAACGTTGCCAACGCTGGCTTGGTAAGATTTAAAGATGCTGAATACAGTTACAGAAACTTTAAAAGGTTCAGCTCATTCAAACGTCAAAATTAACCATTTTTTAACGATTATAAGAATATACTTTAGAAATTGAAGGAATTAAAAATAAATCAAGATGGAATAAAAACTAAAAGTTTTGTGTACATTTAATTGAAACGCGTTGACCTTAATTCATATTTATTATGTAATATTTGACAAAAATAAAAATTGAAGAAAAAACTAAAACGAAAAAAACTTTTATTGCCATTGGTATTCAAAACTTCCGACCGGATCCATTCGGACTGGGTCCTTTTGTTTTAGCGGGAAAACTAAATCGAGTCCCATATTTTTACATCGAGTAAAAATTATGAAAAATGTATTTTTAAAACAAAAAAGTATAATTGTTTGTATTATACCTAATACAAGATTTCTAATAAAATTTGTTAAAACAAATTAATGAAAGCGTGCGATGACAATATTAAGTACTAGACTCGGTCCAAAAAGTGGACCCGGTACAGTTTTCGGACCAAAGCAGACGAACCCAATCCAAATGAACCCGGTCCTAGGTTTTGTGAATACCGTGTATAATTGTAAATGTGTTAAAACTAACACCGCCAATATAAACTAAAAGTAACACCGCCAATATAAACTAAAAGAAGCTGCTAAATTTAACAAACAGATGTAGAAGGTGTGAAAAATTGCTCAAATAGTTTATAGTATTGTGATTATTAATAGAAAAATCGCATAGTAAGAGTTTTCAGTTCCAATTTGAAGAGTTCAAATTTAAAGCTAACACAGATTGTTTGTCATTTCTAGCATTTATAACCCAGCAGATCAAAATCAATTTTATTTCATTTTTCATCTATTTACTTTGCGAATACTTTTAAATTTAATTTTATGTTTATAAACCAAATACAAAAGTCTAAAAATATTTTAAACTATTAATGCATACATGCTACTAACTTAAAACGTAATACTTTACAATAAGCTATGACGTAATAATATCATACTTATAACGTAGTAAATAAACGCCGCTGTGCGATACTTGTCATGCGCTTCTTTCGGGTGCTTTTTTTCCGCCTTGCCCACGGGTGCTTTTTTTCCGCCTTTGCCACGGGTGCTTTTTTTCCGCCACCCCTCATTTTTAACACACTACGAGAAGGGAAATATTTGCTCAAAATGGTCGTCGAAAAAATGAGGTCCTAACCTCTCAGTGTTATTAGCGCAAAATACTGTTTAGTTATACTCATTACAATGAACAGTCACGACGATTATTTCAATGTACACAAAGGTCTCGATAAGAAATAGAAATAATTCGTATATGACGTTGGTTAACGAAAAAAACGAGAAAGAAAAAAGTATAGACAACCGTTTTTTAGAAAAATGTAAAAAAAACAACAATAGTTGGTGGTCCATATTTATTTATGCTCAGTTTTTTTGTTGTTAATCAACGTCATATACAAATTATATTTAGTTCTTCTCGAGACCTTTTTGTACATTGAATTAACCGTCGTGATTGTCCATAGGATGTTTCATTGTCCTGAAACGTGTGAAATAATTTTAATTTTAATGATGAAATAAGTGATAATAATATTTAGTATAAAAGTACGCCAACGTTTTTTATTAAAATAATTTAGCTATTTTCCAAAAAAAATTCCAAACAACAGATGTGTTGTTTGCGAGCCATGGTGCTAAAAAAACAAGTGCTATAAATTGTAATATCATTTTAAATCGTGGAAATTCTAAATATTATGCGAAAATAAAAAAAGAAGCTTCTTGTCTATTTAAATGAAAACAGCTAATTCTTCTTGATTTGCATGATTTTTAGCGGAAAAATCAGTAGACTTGCTATTTCTTTCTTGCAATTGCTTGCTTTTCTGGTGTTACTTCTGAATGGACAAAAGCTTTAAAAAATAAAATTCCGATAGATGTACAAAAATTTTGATTCTGTTGGTTTTACAAAGATTTTGATTCCTTAAACCATTTCAAATTGCTGATAAAATTAAAATCTTATGGAATGTACTATAAAATTCTTAGTTGGAGGTTAAGTTTTTTAAATATTAGAAGTCAAAAACTAAAGATAACTTCTGTCGGGGTGAAAATAACTAGGTGGTAAAGTAATCACTTGTTCTTTGAGAAAAAAATCAAGTGGAGAGAAACACCTGACGCAACTTAATAATAATCGGGTACATCATCTCTGAAAACTTTTTTTTGATTATTTTTATTCTCGCGTGTTCATTTTTTGTTTCTTTCTGACGGTGAGCGGTTACGCCCTTAATTTCAGCCTGAAGAATTTTAACTTTAATTCAAATAACAATTTAAATAATTTATGCAAAAATTTTCTCAGTTGAGATTGCATTTCTGTCTGTAGCAGAATGCCCTAAGGCGGTGTTCTTGGACCGCACTTTTTTGCTTTATATCAATAATTTGGTACGGGGTCTTTAGAGCCTTAAGCAAGGAACTTCTGGAGCCATCCAAAATTTTTGGAAACTTGGAGCCACGAGCAATGGGAACTTAGAGCTTTTAAGAAAAAATTGGTTTGGGGTTAGATTTAGGCTTCGCTTATGCTTAGGTAAACTTTTTAGCAGGTAAATATGAAACACGACTTAGGAAACTCAACGCATTTCAATAAACAAAAACGAAATAAAATACTGATAATTAATAAATTCATCTCTTTTGACCAAAATTAAAACTAAAACGAACAGGATAAAGTTAAACAAATTTTATTCCCGATTGCGATTAGACATAACCAAATTTTGTTATTGATGTCGTAAGTTAAGCACCACTTGATTTAGTTTTATTATACCATTTCTCAATTATTGTTCTTTTTGCAACCTACAACAAATACCTATATCTATACCTTACATTCAAATGCAATTTTAATCTACAGTTCTTTAATACTTTGATTTTTTCCCTATAAATTTTACTTTTTTAGTTATTTTTTTAAAATGTTTTTGTAGCTTTTTATATCTGCTTGTATTTTCTCAGGTACTGTAAAAAAACCGATCTTACCAATATTCTGAATGTGTTAAAAGTTTCGTAAATTTTTTTCTAGTTATGAAGTTGTTTTTTGCTACATGATTTATATTGCTTTTATTCATGGCATTTAATTGTAATTTTTTAATATGATAACCTACATAATATTGGATTGCTTAGTGATTTAATGGCTTAATTTTTATTGCTTTATTATAAGTTTTTTTGTATTGTAAACTTGTTACCGTTGCTGTAACCTTTGCAACAAGTAAAATTTATTCCTTTTTCTTTTTCTTAAAATAATACAGAGAAATAAAACAAACAGGGCCTAAAAGTGTTAAATAAACAAGTTATTTAATAGAAGTAGCATCCACATGTGGTTCTGATTATTTCTTTAAAATTTAAGTAAACACTAAAATAATTAAAATTATTTGAATAAATTTAATTCAACTAACATTGTAAAAACTTCACATATTAAAGCTAAAGTCTTCCAGGGTGAAATTAAGGGCGTAACCGCTCTCCGCCAGGAAGAAATAAACAATAAACCCGTGAGCAAGAAAAATTTTAAAAAAAGTTTTCAGCGGTTATGTAACCAATTATTATTTAGTTGCGTCATGTGTTTCTCTGCACGTGATATTTTCTCAAAAAACAAGTGGTTACTTTACCACTCATATATTTTCACCCTGATAGAATTTATCTTTAGGTTTTTTTAAAAAAATTCATAAAAATTTCGTTAATTTGTTAAATGGTGAAAATAATCGTATTAAATAAATTGCACGCCACTTGAGACCTATAAAACAAAGAAAGAAAACTATAGTATCTACAGGCAGTCATAAAGGGGCGTAGCAAAAATAGTGATTAAGCCGTCTTTTAGATTTATAGTTCACTCAGAAGTAGTGTAAACTTTTCTCAGAAAATAAATCAGATTTATAAACCCATTCTTGCCACTTGGTTTTTATCTTTTGTGATTTTCAATGCCGCAAGGTTAGTGTTCAGAAACTACATCATATTTTTTTCATACGCAATATAAAAAAGAATGTAAAAAACACCGATTGTTTTTTTTTGCTGAAACAAAACATATTATTTATTTGCGACTTAAAGAAATATTAAAGAAAAACGGATACCCTATTTCAATGACTGATCGTGTAATTAAAACATTTTTTAACAAGATTTTTGGAAATAAAACGAGACCAAGTAACTCTAAAAATGAAAATATTCAAAAACTTACCATTTGTTTACCGTTTTTGGGTCCAGTTTCAGTGCAAACAAAAGCAAGAATTCGTTCTATATTCCGTTTTTTACCAAACACTGATTGTAGAATTGTGTTCAAAACTAATCTTCGTATTAGCAATATGTTTCCGTTTAAGGACAAACTTCCTCTGTACTTGCGGTCTGGTGTGGTATATTCTTATACGTGTGCAAAGTGCAATCTTTGCTATTACGGAAAAACAAGGCGCCACCTTCATACCAGAGTTTGCGAGCACAAGGGAGTGAGCCCTTTTACCGGTAATATAATTGTTCAACGCGAAAGGAGTGCGGTTTTTGAACACATGTTACAATGTCATTCTAATGTAAACTCTACCGATTTCCGAATTCTTAGTCACAGCGCCTTTGACTTACACCTCTTAATTAAGGAATCCTTGTTAATTGCAAAAGATCGCCCAGAAATTAATGCCAACATGGCTTCCCTTCCGTTATTTTTGTTTTAACCATTCTTCCGTGTTCATGTTTTATTTAATTTTGTGACAGACTTTCGTGATATTTTTAAGTAATTCTGTGTTTTATTTAATATGTATATATTCTTCTGATAGTCTTTCTGTTTTAGCTTACTTGATAATGAGTACTGTGATACTCAAAACGTCGTAAGAAATGAGATGGATAAATGTTTGTTCGACTATTTTCTTGTTTATCATAAAATAATCAGTTGGGTAGCCATCTTTAGCACAAGAAAAACGTTACGATCTATGTTGTTCTGGTTTTTAGTATCAGTTTTAAATGCGTGTAACTGTGTTTTTGTTATAAAAAAACCAAGAACAATCTTGCAATCTTGCGTAAAATTTAAAAATACTTTAAGTTATAAGCTTTTATATAAGTTTAAAATGAGTTAACAACTTTTTTTAATTTCTGAAATTTCTTGGGTTTAATATAAATAAAATGTTTTAAAACCTTATAGAAAAACATATAGTTGGAATGAAACAAAACTTTAGAAAACTATTTTTTTATGTCAAATCTTCTTATTTGTGTTTAAACTTGTATTAAAAAGAACGCCCAACGTGGGGCTCGAACCCACGACCCTGAGATTAAGAGTCTCATGCTCTACCGACTGAGCTAGCCGGGCGGTCGATCGGTCATGGTTATTTGGCCTATAAAAACCCCAATCTCAGAAACAATCACGTGACTGAGGTAATTAAACATAGGAACAAACGGGAAATACGCGGGTCATTTTGAAACAAAAAGGACAAAAGGATGGAAGGAGATGATTAGAACATCCGCCGTTTATTTTAACCGCTGCGTCACAATATAAACAAAGGCAACGTCTCTTAATAGGAAGAAAGGGGTGGGGATATTATTAAGAAGAAACTAGCTATGACCTAACAATTTTAAAATTATATAGTAAAACAGTTTAGCTTTATGAAATTAAGATAAAGTAATTGTATACTATAAATTAAAATAAGTGCTATTAATTTATATAAAGATTAAAATAATTATAAGTTTACTTAAAGTTATTGAAAGTGCTAAATATTAGTTTAACAAATTTTGTAATAATGAATGCTTACTATAAATTGCTATGTAATATTTATATAAATTGAGTGATATAAAATTGTAAGGTTATATATATGAATTATAATAATGATTGTTATAAAGTTACTTGCTAAAATTAAGTAATATATATTTGTAACCTATAATTAGTAAGTTACTGTTAGCTATTAAATTATGACGCATTGAAAAAATGCTGTACATAGTATAATATTTATTTATATTTTAAATGGTTTATGCTAGGTAAATGAATATGATTTGTAAGAAACATGAGAATATTAAGTTTTTATGAGTTGTTTAATTATAATGTATTATACAAAATAATAATTTAAATAGGAAAATTATTACTAATAGTAATAATAATTGTTGTTTGTAAAGCAACAACGCGGAGAGATGCATTTTTTAAAATAAATTTATTGTTAAAAGTTTCAAGAAACAGCAAAACAGCGTAATTTTTTTACTTACTAGTATTATTATAAATAATACAAATTCAGGTTAGAAAACAATATTAGGATATATATTTCTAAAATGTAAAGATCTTTGGATTTTTTTGTTAAATGGTCATCAGTTGTGCAATGTTTTTTAAAGTTTTGCAGAAATTTGCTGTAATAAATTATGATAAAATCAACAAGCTAAATACATCGAAAACTCCCGCATTTTTGTGAAAATCCATTATCAATTCATTTTAAAGCTGTCAGCCTGTTAAGTTTTTATAATAATTGATTTTACTGCTGTAAATGTGAAGTTTGTTTTAATTAATAGTCAAACATTAGTTTTTTTAACCTTGCACATTATTTTTTGTTTTCTTATAACAGCAAAGTAAAATTTGCAGTATTTTTAAATTTTAGAATTGTTCTTACTGATATAATTGCGTTAGTTATTACGCCTCAACTAAACAAAAATAACAAATATATATTTTTTCTATTAAGTATAATTCAAGATTTAAAAAAAATTTAGAATTTAAAATTTCTCAAAAAACCCCCATAAGTTTTAAAGCAAAAAAATTAAGTATACACAAAATTTATATTTTTAAAAGTATGATCTTTAAGCAAAAGACGTTTAGTAAAAGTCTTGAAGACTAGGGCAAGGTTTTTATCAAAAATTATCAAATTTTAAGATCAAAAACAATTGTTCTTTACCGTAATTATAGGTAAATTAAAAAAATTTAATTTTTCACAAAGAAACCGAAGCGTGTCGAAATAATTTCAACAAAAAATACACCATCAATAAAACATTAAAGCATAAACAAATGTGCGCTCATTCCAAGTCTGATTGTCCAAAAAATTACATTTTTAATCTATTTTTTTCACACCTACATTGGCATACCCACGTCATTTCAGAACGGCGGGATTTAGTCAACTTCCTGGCTAAAGTCATAATTCAATGCTCAGATATGCCTGGTGAAAAAGCGAAGCAATTACCATTTTGACACTTTATCTATTGCCCGACTCCCAGAACACAACCCCATCACCGGCCGATGCCCCGCCTTGAACTCGCAACGGCTGGGGAAACGGGACCCCTATATAAAAATCACAAATCCCCAGCAGAGTTCTGCTAAGTATGGAAACCGAAAGTCGCTTAATATAAAATGGTTTACAAAGGGCGGCTGATATGTCCCTAAAAATATCTCGAATAGCGCTTATTGAAACGAGGTTTTAAAAGTATGAGCTTAAGATTATTTAAAAAAAAAAACAGAGTGCAAGTACACGATAATTAATTCAAAAAGATAAATAAATATATTAAAAATGATGTTTTCCGGAGCTTGGAAGGGAGCTCCGGAGCAACACTTAGATTTTTAAAGATTTGAAGCACGCTCTTTTGGTATTTCTTTTGTGAATAATTAAAAAAATAAACAATTGAAGAGTAAACGACAAAAGTAGTTTTGAAAATGCGGATACCATAACTTTAAAATATATTACAAGCTTAAAATAAGCTTGACTTTTATGATTTAAGTGACTGAACTCTGAAATTCTGGTTAAAAGTATTGATAGTGTTATTAAAACGCAATTTAAGGTATCTGACTTAATTTTGGCCAGGCCTTACTTTCACCCATTAATCTAGGGTGTTGGGAAATTATTTATTTATTATTTTTAAAACACAAAAAACCAGCACAAAAGTAAAGGCTGGCTCATACTTATGACAAAACGTCCTTTAGACTTTGTCCAAAAGACAATTTTAGAAAAGCCAAAACATCCTTTGGACAAGCCAAAACGTCCTTTGGACTTTTTCCTTTGGACGAAATATGAATGCTACTTAATATTTTATCCTTGGACTTTATCCAAAAAAAAATCCAAAGAGAAAAGTCCAAAGGACAAAAAAAGTATGAACGCGTTGTCCTTTGGACTTTGTCCTTTGGATTTTCTCCAAAGGACAAAGTTCAAAGGACACTGTATTTGACGCTGTATTTGTTCTTTGGACAAAGTCCTAAGGACTTTTGTCCTTTGGACAAAAGGACGTTTTTTCATAAGTATGAACCAACCTTAACTGAATGAATGTTGAATAAAATATTTTTGCAAAGTTTTTTATTCGTGTGATCCTGGATTATCAGCATTTTTATACAAAGAGTGCCTTTTTGTGATTTTTTTGGATTTTTGCTCTGTGTTTAAACCGCATTAAATTAAAAACAAGACAATATTATAGCATTAAAATAACTTCTATTTAGCACTCAAAATTTTTAATTTTCATGTTTTTATATTTTCTTTTAAAACAGTTTGCAATGCGTTGAACTAAATTCGCAGTTTAAGATTCCGTTAATTTCGGCCACCTTGAAATTCAAGTAAAAGAACCTGCCGTTCTTTGCTGTATTGAAGTATCATGGTACTACCGTATTTATAAAGGATTTTTCGCGTGTTTAACTTTTTTGCGTGACGTTTTTCACTTCGAAAAAAATTCAACAAAAAACACAGATTAATAAACTTTGTTTTTTTAAGGGTTTGACAGAATTATTTAAAGTCTTGCTAATAACTATAAAAGTTTGAAAACGGAAAAAAATTCAATGTATCAAGAACAATACCTAAAAATAAATTTGCAACATTTAAAAATTTTTATTGTTCTTTATAGTCAGGTTTTTCTATGTGACCGAAGTTAATGACATGCGCTTTACCTTCGGCCACTATAAAAAAACTTTAAACCTCCACTGATCTTTAAGTTTAACATAAATTTTTTAACTTTGCACTGGAATAACAAAAAATAGCTTTCGTTTAATTTTTAGATCAAATCTTGGGTCGATTGGAATAGCCAGAAATATCAAAAAAATAAAAAAGAGGCCAAAATTAAGTCAGCTACCTTAAGTTTCATCTTTTGGTTGAAATATTTATCTTGTCACTATGTTCGATTTTACGTTAATGTTGATGTGAGTTTAATTTTAACTTCGGTACAAAATTTATTTCACGTAGACAAAATATGAAATATTAAAAAAAACAGTTTTCAAAATTTAATGTGAGTTGATAATACTTATTTCAACCTAAAATTATCAAAGAATTGAATTGATTTTAATAATTTGTAGCTAATAAAGCTATAATTTATTTCGAAACAAAGGCATAAAAAAATACCGTTGTTTTTTAAAGAATCAATTAAAAAAGCAACGCAAAAATATACTCCTTTTTGCATCATCACAAAATAAAAAATATTATAAAAATCTCTTTCAATTTTTTTATTTTTAATAGCTATGTAACGCTATAAGTCAGGAAACTTATTTTTTTGCAAAAGTTAATGACTACATAATGTTTATACTTCGTAACAATCTTCGGGGCGTTTTTCTTAACATTTGTAATTACCAAATAGTTTTATCGTGGAGCAAAAAATGTTTAGAAAGCAATGTCTAAACATACCATGACAATTAAACATAAAAATCCTAATCTCCCACTCAAAAGCTGATCCTTTAACAAAAACCAAATTAAAAAAAGACAAACATTTTCCGCTGGTCTCAATAAAAATGGGATAAAATATCTTACAACAGTGTCCAATTAAAAATACATACGACTTCAAACTTTGAAAAAAAAAGCACAACCATCTGCCGGCTTTTTGGTCAATTTAAAAAGAAAAAGAAATACAATGTCATAGCATCGTATAAACAATAGAGCTAAAAAATAATTTAATTGCTTAAAAAATGAAAACAATAAGGCAGCCAATATTTAGACTTTTCTAATCAAACATAAAAAATTCGAATAATAATAATAAAAATTCTAAAAATATTCCAGTACCTATCAAACTGAAATGTTTTGTTCATATTATGCATGTTATAAAAGGAACCCTATATGATATTTTTATACTCCAATTATGGTTTTTTTTTTGGTGTGTCTGAGAATCGGGTTTTATTAACAGAACACTTTACTACTTTTATATAGAAATGAGTAATTTTTTTCAATAGGAATTTTTTCTTACCTAAATTTTTTTTTGTAACAAAAATAAACAGACAAACAAACAAAAACATATTAACATACATAGTCTAAATTATAACTGCAATCATAATCGTATTATCATAAAGTTTTTACTGCTTTTATTTAAAAGCACTCAAATATTGTGAAAATATAACTTGTTTTAAAAATATTTAAGTGATCGTTTTTGTTTAATTATGGTCACAACTATGGTTTAATTTTTTGTAATAGCGACACTTTTAGTAGTTACATCTTTATAACGAAGTTGAGTTGCTCAAACAGAACAACAGTGTACAGCTTAAAATTTTTGTTAATTAAAAGCGTAAAACTGAAAGTAAACAATTTCCGAAGCGTAACTCTGATTTTCCGATCTCCAAAACACCCGCGTAAGTTTCGGAACTTCTACTTATTCTTTGTGTTACTTTGCTGATTAAATCAAAAAATAATGACTTACTTATTCAATGAGTTTTTTTCAATTTTACTCAAGGCTTTATTAACTTGATAAAATACAAAAAGATAAAATCGGTAGGGTAACTGACTTAATTTCGGCCACCTTTTTTATTTTTTTATATAAGTTTTTTCTGGCTTATTTAATCAAACCAAAATTTGGCCTAACAATCAAACAATAGCTATATTTGTTATTCCAGTGCAAAATTTGAATATTTCTGTTACACTTAAAAATCAGTGAAGGTTTAAACTTTTTTTTTAAAGTGGCCGAAGTTAAGGCGCGTGCCATTTATTTCGGCCACCTACAAAAAACTGGCCATAACTATTGCTTAAACGAACAATAAAAATTTTTAAACGTTGCAAATTTACCCTTAGGTATTGTTCTTGGTACATATAACTTAATTTTTCCCGTTTGCGAACTTTAATAGTTATTAACAAGACTTTAAATAATTATGTCAAAACCTTAAAAAAACAAGTTTTAATAATTTGTATTTTTTGTTCAATTTTTATTTTTGGCTTAAAAAACGTCAAAACAAAGTCAAACGAGCAAAAAAAATTCTTCATAAATACGGTAGTATAATGATATTTAAAAACAGCAAAAAACGGCAGGTTCTTTCACCTAAATTTTCAGGTGGCCGAAATTAACGGAATCTTAAAATGCGCAGTTAGTTAAACGCATTGCAAAATGATTTTGAAGAAAATATCAAAACATGAAAATTAACAACTTTGAGCCTTAAATAGAAGATATTTTAAGGTTATATATTGCTTCGTTCTAAGTTTGATGCAGTTTAAACACAAAGCAAAAATTAGGAAAATCACGAAAAATTCACTTTTTGTATGAAAATGTTGATAATGTAGAATAACAAAAATAAAAAACTTTTGCAAAAACACTTTATTCAACATTAGTCCAGTTACTTTTGTGCTAGTTCTTTTGTGTTTTAAAAATAAGCCAATTTTAACACCTTAAATTGGTGGCCGAAATTAAGGCGTGGCCGAAATTAAGTCAGATACCCTAATAGATTATAAATTCTTTTGTACAGCGTCTTCAAAAATTTGCAGTTTATGCTTCTATTAGCAAAAGTATCTTAAAAATATTTAACAAACCGTTCAAAGATTTTCGCGTTGCGCTTTTTTCATCTGTCGATAATTTGCAAAATCATTTCCCAAAACCATTAAACCGAGATTCCTACACTATCATTCCTCAAACAAAATTTTTTTGAGGAGGAGTCCTACTAAATAGCGGTCAAAACTTGTTGAAAAATCAAATCTGCTTGGCAATTACTTATTTAATATTAGCTGGCCTACAAATACCGTAACAGTTGCCTTATCTCGAAATAACAACCAAATTATACCCAGCTCGTTGATAGTAAATTCGTATGATTCGGACAATGGCATACCAGCCGCGCTGTGTTTTCAGGTTTGGTGGATTAAAATTTAATTTTGGGTGCCAATTTAATCGAAAAAAATTACATAAGAAGGGATGCAGAAAGATTCTTATATTCGACAGTTTGGATTGTACTTTTATTAACTTGATATAAAATATTTATAAATATAAGAATATTTCCCATAAAAAGGAAAAATAAATCCAAAAATATAAAATTTAAATCTATTTGTACCAGCCTGAGGAGGTTGGTTGGGCAAAAAATAGACTGTCTTGTACCGTTTGATTAAAATTTTCGTGAAAATCTTTTTTAAGGCCGCGTTGATATTAACCAACTAAAGAGTTTAAGAATAAAAAAGAATTAAAATAACTTATTTTAATATTAGTTTAGTTTTTATTATGTAAATGATTGAATATAAACCACAGTGCTGCAAATACTGCACCAATCTTAATGATCAAAGTATCAAATTAAAGCAGAAAGTAGCCGCTTTTTTGAGTGCATAATTTGTAACGTAAATCGTTATACCTACTGTATTGAGCAATTTTTCACGTACAGAATTGTAGAAAAACGCCATTTTTGAAGGGTCGTAACTCCTGAACCATTGGAGATATTTTGTTGAAAAAAGTTTTGGGCTATTGGGGACAGGGTGTAAGGTTTTCACAAAAAATTATCAAAATCGAAGACAAAAAGTTGTACTTCGCACCGCACCTTTAAGAACTTCAAGTTTTCTAAAAAATGCAATGGCTTTACATAAGTTCTCTGCTCACTGCTCTAAAGACCCCGTACCTTCATGTTGTTACATGAAAAGTATTTGATGCAAATTTTGATATAAATATATTGGTTTTTGATTAAAAACAATATATAAATTACAGTTTCTCGGTGTTTTTATTTTTGTTAATTTGTTAACAGCATTTTGATATCGTTGAAGCTAAAAAATATCAAAAAAAAATTATTTGTGAAGAGCTGAGAACACAGAATTTAAAAAAAAACTTATTACAAACGCGATTATTTAGAGGACTAAACCTTTAAATTTATCGTCAAATATGTATAGTGCCAAACTAAAACAATCTCTAACTGCGAATGTGAGAATGTCAGAATAGAAATCAGTCGTGAAAACCCCTGTTTCATAGTTTGCTCAACAATTTCGCTTGCGTGCTATATTTAGAAATCTTAAACATTTCTCAGTCACTTAAGGTTAATTTTTTTTGCTTAGAAATCTTAAACATTTCTCAGTCACTTAAGGTTAATTTTTTTTGCTTTTTTTGCTTAAGGTTAATTTTTTTTTGCCGGAATAATCAACGGTAAGTTAGCAATTCTATAATACTGTTTTGTCTCAAGTCCATCGTATCAGAAAGTCGTGTCTCGTCTTCAGAGTGTAAAATAGAATTTTGAAAGTACAATGGAATACACTAGTGACGTCACTGGCCTTTCAATATCATGCTCCGGAACTCCGGCCACTTAATAAATAGCAAGCGAAAAAAAGAGTAAGGAAAAATACTGAAAACATTTTTTAGAAGGGAAATTTATTTGTAAGAAAAGCACGCTAATAGCAGAGTTTTACAATAAAACATCTAGATTTGCATAAAATATAAACCAAATAAATATTTTACGAACTGATGAAGTAACTTCCGTGTTTGCACGAGCTTTTCGTTATCAGGGTTTCTTCTGTCTGCGCTTCTCAGCCTCATTCACCGATAGGTCTGGAGCCCTAGAGCTCCGAATGGAAAAATTGAAAACTTTTTTAACCCGTATTTGCCTTTTCTCCAGTGAAAATTGTTTTTGTAAAATGCTGTAATTCCCGTTATTTTCGCTGGTAGAGTGCGTTCGCACGCACATGCACCCCGTCGTCTTGGACCATTGCGAATGCACTCTGATTACCTTATTTTCTAACAGTAGATGTTTGTGGCAGCAGACATGAAGCCACGTATTTTTCGTTTTTTTATGTTATATATTTTTGGGAAAACTATATTGGTAAACATACTATTTGGGCAGTTTTAAACAATAAAAGCTAAACAAATTGTAAATTTAGTTACAATAATTGAATTTTATTATAAAAAAATAACATTTACAAGTATTTATTTGTTATTTAAGCCACATTAAAAGACAGAAAGTAAAGCAGTCCACGCCAAAACTAAAATTCGCAAACAATTCGAATCGCACCTGAAAACATATTGCAAGAACAAAATTTTTTACACCGCAATTTCAAGTGTATTTTGATAAGTAAGGGCCGTTTGAAGTCATAAATAAAGAACTTAGAACCGTTAGAAAAATTAAGACTTATAGACCAACGAAAATAAAAAATTGAACCCGGAAGTAAAACGGTTTTCTAACCAAAGAATTAAGAGGAGTGAACAGTTATCAAAGGCACTTTACCTATGTGAGATCAAAGGATTTAAGGTAATTAATTTTAGAAATTAAACGGTTTTTGTCTAATATTTTAGCTGTTTTGTTGTTAAAACTACAATTCATTAAAGACTACAATACATCGAGATCAGCTAGATTTGAGGTCGATGGAGGAACTTGGAGCTGGAACATAGAGCCAAAAATTCGAAACTTGGAGCCGTAGGTAGGGTATATTTAAAGGAGCACTGTCACAAATCAAATTCCTATAACGCCTGAACCGGACTGCTCCTTTAATACCAAACCTACCTAACTCAACTTTGGTATTTAGAGTGCTCCACTACAAGGCTACAACATTTTTAAATTTTAGCTGAATCGGTTCAGTATTAAAGGAACAGCCTTCCGGTTTGGGCGTTATAGGAATTTGATTTGTGACAGTGCTCCTTTAACCCTAAATAAAATATTATTTAGACAACCAGGCTCAAAATATTGAAATATTCCGTTTTACGAAATACCAACCATATACGTTTAAATTTCACACATATTATATTTTCTTATACCAAGTAACATAAAAAATCCCTAAAAAAGAAAACAACAAAAAACCTGTCTAAATTTTGTATTTAACAAAAAATTAAGCAGCTGTTCTTCCAGCATTGCACTTTTTCTCTATATAACCAGGCATAAATGTCCATAAAAAATTAAAGCAAAGAATAGGCTACAGGCCAAACTTCAATCGTCACTTAACTGCATAAAGTTTTGAACGTTAATAATAGCACTTTACGCATTCCAATATGGCCTTTGACTGTACTCCTGATATTGTGCTATTTTTGGAATTTTCACTTTCGCACCGTCTGGGTCCAGAAATAGACAACATGCAGCTGGCGGTTGAATTAGCTGCGTAAACAGCTCGTTTGCAGTTTAATTCGCTGCACTTAAAGGCGCAGTCACTTATATCCGAAGCGGCCACTTCAATGTCCATTTGGGAAGGTTCGTGTGAACGAACATCGTACATGCAACCTAAAAATTATGACAACTTATAAAATTAAAGAAAAAATTATGAACTCAAAACAAAAAAGTGTAAAAAATTCCAATAATATTGTATAGGTTATTTCAAAAAATTTAAAAATAAGGAGTTCTGAAATTTATCAGAGAAGTTGTCAAGCAATTATCAACAACTTATTTATCAAGCTATCAAGCGAATTACTTATTCGTAGCAACTAATTAGGGTAATTAACTTAATATCGGCCACATTAATTTTTGTATTTGGATCAAATGAAGTCAAATGTATGGTAAGCAACCTTAGAACCTATTTTATTAATACTAAACAAATTTTATTTTTTCAAACTTATAATTTTCAATTTTTTTTTTAATTTCTATTTTGAAATGATTAAGACTAAAGAAAACATTCAGGGGAGCATATCTCACTAATGGTACGGTAGATTTATACATGGGTTTTATTACTGTTAATGTATAGAGTTTAATGTGAACTATACATTGATAAATAGCGTCTGGATTAATGATATGATCAAAGCAAGTATATATAATATACCGAAAAGAGTGCAACTCCCATATAAAAAAGTAAGTAAAAATAGGCCATTATAATAAGCTTCTCCATTCAAAAGACACCCTCCATTATAATGGCATAGTAGCCATTTTAATTCGCAAAAATGAACAGGAAGCCATTACAATAGGATTTATTGGTTTCATTTCATTTTATATATACTCACAAGTGCAATACTGTCCGGGCCGCATGAGTTTTTTCGTGTCGGACAATATTACACTTGTGAGTATATATAAAATGAAATGAAACCAATAAATCCTATTGTAATGGCTTCTTCTACTTAATTCGTGCGATTTAAAATGCCTACTATGACACTATAATGAAGCGTACCCATTAAATGGAGAGGTTCTTTGTAATGACCTACTTTTACTTATTTTTATAGAGGAGTTGCACACTTTTCGGTATATTATATATTTTTGATTGAAGCATGTTATCAAAAGATATTCATTTTTTTCAAACGAATTTTTTTGCTTATATTGTTTTTTCTAATAATTGTTGTAAATAAATTAAATTAGGCGATTTTTTTGAAAACAAGAACAAGATCATTAGTTTAAATCTGCGCTGAGTAATCTAACTTCATGCTTTTCAATTTAATTTTAATCTAGTTTCAATTCATTATAACTGAATTGAAATAAATGTATGAGTTTTATAACTGAATTAGGCTACAAAAAAATTATAACTGGATTTTATTTAATATTTATCAAAATTTTAATACTTTAGTAATAAACATCCGCTATATAAAAATGTAAAAATGATGGAAATTGTGATATTTAGAAGTACAAAACCGAATAAAGTGAGTTTTTCGCTAAAAAGAATCCAAAACAATTGGCTATTTTTTTTACTCAGGAGTTGACATGTAACCTCCAGCTCGATACTTTTCTTCAAGCTTAAAGTACTACGTTGCCCCATCACCCGTTACCTTAATTTTATTACAGACATTATAGATCGTTTAATTTTTAAAACATCGACACAACAAAAGTCGTGGAAAATTTTACCTGTACACCTAATGCAACTTAGTAATAACTGAGTGCTGCCGTCATGCTCCGCCAAGTACTTCCTTTTATCGGAACAGGTATTTTCGTTTTCACTTAGCAGACAGACTCCGCCTTTTTTCAAGGGATTTGGCAAAAAGCCAGCGGTGGCGCAGCCGCGTTCGAAACAAATGCGTGCGCAATCTGCCGGCGACTGGGCGAAAACGTCGTTGCTGATTTTCAGAGTCAACTCAGTCACTTCTTCCACCTCGAAAACAAGGCGACCTGAACACGCTAAAAACAAAAAAAAATCTGTGATAATCAACGGTAAATTTTAGGCAAAAATTAATTTGAATTTTAATTGATTTTTGTATTGTATGTTTATGATGTGATACCACGTCATTGCTCTAAGTTATCTGGTTATCAAAATGTTTACTGATTTTCAAATTCAAATCTTGCACCTCAAACACAAGGTTATCATAACACGATAGAAACAAACTATTAGTCATAATCAGCAAAAAAAGCATAATCAATTGTAAATTACTTTGAAATAAATTCAAATCTTTGATTAATTTCTGCATTTTTTGCTAATGAACTGACAAAATCACTTCGATTTTATTACTCTGGGTTATTAAATTACCCGGTCCTTAATGAGGTTAGCCATCCGCCATTTTTGTTGTCATTCATTATACGTTAAATTATTATAAGTTTTATCGTTTTTTGTTTTAAATCATATCTAAATCTCATGGTATTTTTGCAAGTACAAATATTTATTTTGTGCCCATGCATTTATGCAAATAAAAACCACTAATAATGCAACACTATTGTCTTAGCGATACCTACCTTGAACAGGATGAAAACTTTCATCATTTTCTAAAACCTTTTGTAGCTTCTCCTTTTCAGATGTGGCTTTTTTTTGATTTGAATACTCTTTCTTTCCTGCTGCAGACTTTTCCGATGGTGTGTTTATTTCCTCTTTTTTGATAACATCAGATTCTTCGTTTAACTTTTCTTCCGTTGACACGTCGTAACTTTCAGTATTTATTTGGTCTATCACACTTGATTGCTTTTCTTTGTCAATCAAATCCGTTTTTTTCTTAATTGTTTCTTCTTTTATTTCCTTTTGTTTAGAAACATTATTATTTTTTTCATTTTGTATTTTTGGTACGTTTTTCAGCTTTTCTGCCTTTGCAGTATCAATCTTTGCATCCACTTGCCGCGTAACCGACATATCTACAGTATTAACTACTTTTTCTGACATATCATTCGATTGGGAAGCTATTAAACTGTTTATTACTAATACGTTTTCTGATAAATCGTTCGATTTCATTGCTTGTTCTAAACTGTCTGAAGTGTCTTTAACGACGGATTGCACTAAAACACAAAAAAGTAATAAAATTAGCTGTGGTAATATTACACCGCATGAAGATAAATTACAAAAATGTTTAAGATAAATTTTGGCATACACGGACTAAAGACTTTAACTTAAAAAAAATCATTGGCTCGTTTTACTGCAAAATTAAAAAAAAATGATCAAATCTTTGAAGTCCTAAAGCACAGAAACTCTAGAGAAATATAAATGATTTTTTAGTTTAAAAAGCATAACAATGTTTTAACCTTTTTTTCTTTATAAATGTTTCAACAAAATTCTCTCTTTAATAACTTTTGAATTTTACTGAAAGATATGTAAAATATAAAAGAACTTAAAAAATAATGTTGACATGACATATAATATTCATTTTTTTACCTTTAATTCGTTTGGTACCAAGGGTAGTTTCAACAAATTGACCCATTTGTTTACTTTTTTCGTCATTCACTTCAGTTTCAAATATTTCTTTGAAACTTGATTTTCCTAAAAAATATGTGCATATTTGATCTGTAAATATTTCTTTAAAATTATATATGAAATTTTGAATAATTTAATTTGATAAATCGCTTTATTAGATATTTTGTGACCATCATCAAAATCATGATGTTGCAGCTTTTGATCATCATCGTAATGTTGCAGCATTCTGAAAGCTGTTGTGATGACTACATATAGGAACTCAAGTTATATAGAACGCGTTATTTACCGCATTTGATGCATTGCAATTTGACCAGTCCCTGTCCTTTATATTCGCTGGTTCGCTGATTGCTGACCGAGCAATTGGCTTCTTCGAAAGAGAACAGGCAGAGAGATGCAGAAGAGACAAAGGCAGCTTGCTTGCAGCCTTTTTGGTAACAGTGCTTGGCGCAAGCTTGAGACGATGACGCCACTAATTCCTCCTGGTAGGAGTTCTCGGCCATGGAGCGCATAGGCAAAGCCTCAAAGGTGACCTCAGTTGAACACTCTAAAAATATTAGGCAAAAAAATTAGTTAAGAATCACAAGATTTAATAAAATTACTTTGCATGGGGACTTGAATTTGTTTAAACTACAGCAAAAAATCTTTGCAGTGTTTTTTAAAATAGTTTCGCTAAATTTCTTTTTTTTCATTTCGGAATAGTTTATACTAGCCTTGAAAAATGCTCTAAGAATAGAGCAGGAAAAAGGGGCGATTTTTCCCCGGGCGTATGTTTAGACAGAAAAGATGTGGACTAGTCTGAGATGGAGATTATGTGGACTATAGAAAGTTTGCGTTTGGTTTGGCCAGCTGCTCACTAAATAAAAATTTCTACCATATGATAATGATTTGTTTATACATTGATCTAATCACACAGCACTGTTGCATTTTTTTTAGTTTGATGAAATGTCAATTGAAAAAATCATACTCACAGCAATCTTTGACAAGCGCGAAATCGCCACTTTTTCAATTTAAAGGTTATATTTGTATGTGTAAGAAACAACTATAAATTTGAAAACGTGGCGATTTCGTGCTTGTCAAAGATTGCTGTGAGTATAATTTTTTCAATTGACATTTCATTAAACTAAAAAAAATGGAACAGTGCTGTGTGATTAGATTAATGTATAAACAAATCATTATCATATGGTAGAAATTTTTATTTAGTGAGCAGCTGCCCAAACCAAATGCAAATTTTCTATAGTCCACATAATGTCCATCTCAGACTAGTCCACATCTTTTCTGTCTAAACATACGCCCGGGTAAAAATCGCCCTTTTTTCCTGATCTTTTCTTAGAGAATTTTTCAAGGCTAGTCTACCACTTTTTTTGAATTAAATAAAAAAATAGCCTAATAAACTATAGTTTTAGCTGCGCAATGACATATGTTTATAATCACCCCTTCCCCTCCGTTGCAGAGATGCGCTCCAGGCGAGTTTATCTCGTTCTCTAATATAGTTGGCGCGATACCGTGCGCCAATGATGGCAATTATAGTTTTTAAAGTAAAAAAAATAATAATAATAAAAAGATTATAAACATAATTACAAAATTTACCCCCGTTTCTATATAGTTGGCGCGGTGCGGTGGGTTAAATTGCAGTGTGGCACCCCCGCACCACCGATGATTACCTACCGGCGCGTGGCGCTCCCGCGCCACCGACGCTTATTATTATTTTTTAATAAATAAAACTTTGAATTAATTTTGTCATCAGTAATGCAAGAATTAAAAAAAGTACTCTGTTGTTTTCGCCGATTTCCGCGCGGTTGAAGCAGATGGCGCTGGGAACTGGTTCCGTTTCTGCCACCAATTAAAACCGGTCTGCTTTTTTTGTGCGGTTTTTATGAGGGGATGTTGGTTGTCTGCTCTGTACAATCCTTATTGTTGCCAAAAGGCTGTTATTGTGCGGTTGGGAGTTTTTATTTGTCTATTTTTCAAATTTTTTTTATTTTGATCAATAAATCGATAACAAGGACCTAAATCAAAAAAGTGCTTCCTAAGAAAGTTGCGTAATTCCTTCTTCTTTCTTATGAGCCCATTTTTATTTTTGATCAATCAGTAACGAATGAGGAATATCGCTTTTAAGGATGGAGCGTTGGAATAATAATAATAATAAGAAGAAGAAGGTTCTGAATTTCAAAATTTACCCACGTTCTCTAATAATGGTTGGCGCGGCGCCACGGGGCTAAATCGCCCCGTGGCGCTCCCGCGACCACCACCCATGATAAACTAAACCTTAATTACACATAATACAAAAAATATAATTATGAAAGTGTTCGAAAGTAATAAATACGTCAATAGTATTTTTTTTATAAATATTTTGATTTTTTTTAACAAAAGTAAACGAACGGCTGTAAGACAAGCAATTATTGGCCTTTCTATTAAAATAATAGACTAATTAAAAATCTAGCGTACCTGAACAATTTACTTCTAAATCAATGCTAGTTCTTCAGGCTGAAATTAAAGGCGTAACCGCTCGCCGTCAAAGAGAAAAGAAGAATAAACGCGCGAGAATAAAAAAAATTTAAAAAAGTTGGCAGGGATGATGCAACCAATTATTATTAATTTGCGTCAAGTGTTTTTCTAGACGTGATATTTTCTCTAAGAACGAGTGGTTATTTTACTACCCTGCTGTTTTCACCCTGATAGAATTCGTCTTTAGAAAAAAGAAATAATAAAATACAATATAGATAAAAGATAAAATAAATTAATTAATATAAAAAAAAATAATAAGAAAATTAATGATATAGAAAAAAGAAAAAATTATAAAAGAAGAAACAAAGAAAAAAAAGTGAAAAAGAAGAGATACAAAAACAGACACGACACACACAAAAAAAAAAGAAAATGACACGGAACACGGACAAACGAGAACACACACACAACAAGTTAATAAAAACACCCAACAAACCCCAAACCGAAAAAACCACAGAAAAAGAAAAAGAAACACAGAATAAAACACAAACAAAAAAAAAACAAAACAAAGAAGAAAAACAAAAAAAAAAAAAAAAAAACAAAAAAAAACAACATAACCCAACATACAAAAAAGACCCCAACAAAACCACCAAAACAAAACAAAAAAAAACTATAAAAAAACAAAAAAAAATACCCCAAAACAACCAAACACAAAACCAAAAAAAAAAAACACCAAAAAACAACAAAAAACCAAAAAAAACAAAAATAAAAAAAAAATATACCAACCAAAACCAAACAAAAAACAAAAAAAAAAAAACACAAAAACACCCCACACCACCACACCCCCACCCCCCCCCCCCCCCCCCCCCCCCCCCCCCCCGTGGGCCTGCCCTATTTTAAGTGAATGATTCTCTCGTAAACTCACTTCAATCTTCAACAGTTTGTAAAAGTCAATCAACATTCTACAGTTGGGAACTGTTTACTTGTGGTATGTCGATGAATAAACCATCAAACAATTAGAGTTTGATTTACTGTTTTTGATTGACATACACATAAGTGCCTCAACCTTTATGCAAACCTACAACTATGAGATTGAGAATATTTAGTTTTGTTTCTTTACTAACTTTGCCCTTTTACTGAACACCTTAGTGTTTACATTTAGGCATTTCAATGATTATGAGCTTAAATAGGCTGTATATATTAAAGAAGTATACACAAAATATAATAATCGAAACCTTAATCGAAACCTAAAATATGGCCTGAAATTAATTGTAATTGAAACCTTAATCGAAATTATTTGAATAATCTAATCTAAATTGTAATTGAAACTAAAATTAGACCAATAATCTAATCTTTAATTTAATCTAAACTACCAATCGGTTAATTTTCAATCCCTACCTTATACAAAAAAGGGGAATCACCGTTTTAAAACCTGGTTACTTTTCTACTGAAAACAAAACTTTATACACAGTTTTTTAAATGCCAAAAATCATTGATGTTTAAATTAATGTTAAAATATTAAAGGGTTTGTGTGCATGTGTGTTTGCGTATGTGTGTTTATGTTTGTGCGCGCCTGTAGGTGCATTTGATGTTTGGGTTTATCGTATGCGAGGGCTTGCGTACTTGTGTCTATAGGTGTTGGTGTGTGCAGGCGTGTTACTCCGAGAAATTTTTTGATCGACAAATTGAAAAATTTTTTTTGGACTTAATATACGTTTTCGCTCAACGATTCTATTTTCTATTCTGAAAAAGATTAATTTAGCTCTCAAAACAGACAGAGACAACTTTTTAGCTGCCGCTAGACAAAAAAAATCAAGAATTCAATCAAGTCAATTCAATCTTTCATAATATTTTAGTTAAAGACTTTATAGTAAAATTATCATTAACTTTGAGAAACACTTTTTTTACAGACAAGCTTTAATAGTAGGTGTTTGTTACAAGTTTTTCAAAAAAAAAATCAGTGGTTTGTTTTGTAGTACCAATACCACGACACGAAATCAAGTTCCTTTAAAATGTCAAAATATGACAATATGCTGCAACACTCAAACAGTTTGCTTTTTAATAAAAAAATCTTCCACATTTTTTGTTACTGTTAACACACATATTTTTATTTTAAACTTTCAATTTTCACTAAAAATTATGAATTTGATGCTACTTTTAATATATTTTATCCCGATTTAATATTCAAGTCAACTCAGGTGTTTTTGTGTGTTTTTTTTTTGGTAAAACATTTCCTGTTAAATTCAATTTTTTTATGTTTCCCAATCAATTGTGTTAGTTTCTGTTACATTTGGCATTAACTTTGGGATTACTAAAACCAAAAACTGTTTTCAAGTGTACATATTAACGGCTACCAGCTAGTTTTTATAATCAAAAAATCACAGTTCAACCCAAATAACCAAGTAGACATTGTTTCATAACCTAAAATACAAAATAAAATAAAACACAAAATTAATAAATAAATAATAAAAATAAAAATAATAAATGAACAATAATAATAAAATATTAAAAAACATAACAAAAGATTAAAATTTTTGGGCTGTATTGTAATAATGTGAAGTTTCCATAAATTTTATCTTATAAAATGATTTATAATAATAATGGTATTGTAGAAATCTTATAATAAATACTAAAAACTA
>JASAMX010028703.1:0-16099 GCA_030248175.1 Microlaimidae sp. YZB2_3
TAATGATCAGTTATTGAAAACACGTTGTTGATTTCTTTTATTGTGTGTGGTTTCGTGCGGGTATCTGGTTCACCTAGGAGCTGGAGTTTCACTTTTTGTCTTTATGCAAAACTGAGTATAAAAATACTAAATTTCATATTAAAAACAATTAAGAAAATAAAACATACAACGCTAAAGTATAACAAGCTTGAAAAATCAAACTTTATTTTATTTAGTAAAACAAAGTCTTGACAGTTTTTGTTGTTTTACTAAATGTGTTTAAAAGGCTCTTTTTATATTTCTATGATTTACACATGTATATAAAAGTGTCCAGATGACGCAGTGGTTAAAGTTTGAGTTTGGCAGTCCTGTAGTTATTGTTTTTTTAACGATTGCTAATGTTTTATTAAATTTTTAAATTAAAATTAAACTTAATAAAAATTGAAACGTTTTTGATACCATTATTATAAAAAATTAGTGATTAGTGTGAATAAATAAAAAATTAAAAAACAAATACGTCATTGTTGTAAATTTGACGTTTAGGGCGTCACAATGGCTTATTTTTAAAACACAAAAGAACTAGCACACAAGTAACTGGATTAATGTTTGAATAAAGTGTTTTTGCAAAAATTTTTTTATTTTCGTTAAATTCTGCATTATTTAAGCATTTTCATACATATAGTGAAATTTTCGTGATTTTTCTGAATTTTTGTTTTGTGTTTAAACTTCTATCAAATTTAAGAATGAAACATTATATAACCTTAAAAAGTCTTTTAATTAAAGTCTCTAATTTGTTAATTTTTGCATGTTTTGAATATTTTTCTTAAAAACCACTTTGCAATGTGTTTAACTAACTGCGGCATTTTAAGATTCCGTTAAATTTATGTTACCTGAAAAGTTTAGGTGAAAGAACCTGCAAGTTTTTTGCTGTTTTTAATTATCATCGTACTAACGTATTTATAAAGAATTTTTTTAACTCGTATGAATTTTTTGATGGAAATAAAAACTAAAAAATAAAAAATTTCAACAAAAAAATACAGGTTCTTAAAACTCGTTTTTTTAAAGGTTTTGACATAATTATTTAAAGTCTTGCTAAAAATAAACTATTAAAAGTTGCGAACGGGAAAAAAATTAAGAAATGTACCAAGAACAATACTAAACAAAAAATCGGAAACCTTTTCAAAAACTTTCACAGCACTGGCACGGCATGGGCACTGGCAATAATTACAGCCAGTTTTTTCTAGGTGGCCGAAGTTAATGGCTTGTGCTCTAACTTTTTGCCCACTATAAAAACAAAACTTTAAATATACACTTTTTATTAAAAGTAACAGAAGTCTCTTTATAGCTAGAAAAAACCTGATTTATATTATAAAAAGATTATTAAAATATTAATTTCTGATAAAAGTAAATAAAATTTTATCTTTTATTAAATTTTTTGCAATTTTTTTGTTTATTCTTTAATTTAAAGCATTAAAAATCCTTTTTAAATATATTTAAATATGTTTTAAACGATTATTGTATTGGTACATACGCATTCACAAGTGTGCATTTTAAACAAAAAACTGCCAAGTGGGAGGATTTGGGATTTGGGAACAGAAATTAGATGTGAAGTGATTCTATAAATAAAATGAGTTGTAAGTGGTTTTTTTAAGCAAAACATTTATTATAAATTTGTTTGTAGTATTTGATTTTCATTCATATTTTTTAATTTATTTATTCTTTTGAACTGTCCTATGCTTTTTGTTTCACACTACCCTCTAAAAACGTTAATAACTGGGTTAAATGATGAATAGGTTAAAAAAATCAAAATTACATTGCCTGTTTTTTGTCGTTATTATATTATTTATAATAACAACAAAATATGAAGAAGAAGAGTATATTTATATAAACAAATAACAATGCAATTAATTATAGCTTACTTTTTTGTTTAAAAAACTATTGTTGGTTTTGACTTATTTTAGGTTTTTAAAAAGTGACTCAGTGACAAAGTTCTGAATGAATTTTAGTATGATTAAAATTATTTTTGGTTGGTTAATTTATTTTGTTGTCTTCTGTTTTAAATTTAAAAAAAATAAATATTTTAATAAAATATTTATATTTTTAAATTTAAAACAGAAGACAACCAAATAAATTAACCAACCAAAAAAATAATTTAGTAGATTATTAAAATTCATTCGGAACTTTTATTCACTGAGTCGCTTTTAAAAACCTAAAATAAGTAAAACCAACAATATAGTTTTTTTTAAACAAAAAGGTAAGCTATAATTAATTGCATTGTTATGTTTATATAAATATACTCTTCTTCTTCATATTTTGTTGTTATTATAAATAATATAATAACAACAAAAACAGGCAATGTAATTTTGATTTTTTTAACCTATTCATCATTTAACCCAGTTATAACGTTTTTGAGGGGTCATGTGAAACAAAAAGCGTGGACGGTTAAAGAATAAATAAATTAAAAAATATGAATCGAAAATCAAATACTACAAAACAAATTTATAACAATGTTTTGCTTTTAAAACCACTTACAACTCATTTTATTTAAAGGATCGTTCACATCTAATCTCTGTTCCCAAATCCCAAATCCTCCACTCGAACGGCGGTTTTTCGTTTAAATACCACGCTTATAAATCATATGTACCAATACAAAATAATCGTTTAAAACATATTTAAATATATTTAAAAAGGATTTTTAATGCTTTAAATTAAAGAATAAACAAAAAATTGCAAAAAAATTTAATAAAAGATAAAATTTATTACTTTTATAAGAAATTAATATTTTAATAATATTTTTATAATATAAATCAGCTTTTTTCACTATAAAAAAACTTCTGTTACACTTAAAAATCAGTGGAGGTTTAAAGTTTTGTTTTTATAGTGGCCGAAATTAAGGCGCAAGCCATTAACTTCGGCCACCTAGAAAAAACTGGCTGTAACTATTGCCATGCCATGCCATGCCATGCTATGAAAGTTTTTAAAGGTTGCAAATTTATCCTTAGGTATTGTTCTTGGTACATTTACTTAATTTTTTCCCGTTCGCAAATTTTAATAGTTATTAGCAAGACTTTAAATAATTATGTCAAAACCTTAAAAAAACAAGTTTTAAGAACCTGTATTTTTTGTTGAATTTTTATTTTTTGGGTTTTTATTTCCGTCAAAAAAGTCATACGAGTTAAAAAATTCTTTATAAATACGTTAGTACGATGATAATTAAAAACAGCAAAAAACTGCAGGTTCTTTCACCTAAATTTTAAGGTGGCCGAAATTAACGGAATCTTAAAATGCCGCAGTTAGTTAAACGCATTGCAAAGTGATTTTTAAGAAAATATCAAAACATGAAAATTAACAAATTTGAGCTTTAAATAGAAGATATTTTAAGGTTATATAGTGCTTCGTTCTAAATTTGATGAAGTTTAAACACAAAACAAAAATTAAGAAAATCACAAAAAATTCACTTTTTGTATGAAAATGTTGATAATGCAGAATAACGAAAATAAAAAAACTTTTGCAAAAACACTTTATTCAGTGCAAACAATGACATATTTGTTTTTTAATTTTTTTATTTTATTCACACTAATCAGTTAATTTTTTTATAATAATGGTATCAAAAACGTTTCAAATTTTTTTTATTAAGTTTAATTTTAATTTAAAATTTAATAAAATGCAATTTTCGCGATCAAAACTTAAAAAAACAATGACTTCGCAGGACTCGAACTCCGGACCTTTTTTTCGATAAGCAAAAACTCTAACCACTGCGTCATCTGGACACCTTTATATATGTGTAAATCATAAATATATAAAAAGAGCCTTTTAAACACATTTAGAAAAACAATAAAAACTGTCAAGAGCTTGTTTTCCTAAATAAAATAAAGTGAAATTCTTTGATTTTTCAAGCTTGTTATACTTAGCGTTGTATGTTTTATTTTTCTTAATTGTTTTTAATGAAATTTAGTATTTTTATACTCAGTTTTAGCGGTACAGGCGGAAATTGTTGAAATTCAGCTCCTGTCCACAATTAAGTGAAGTCAGATCCCCGCGGCGAAACCACACACAATAAAGAAATAGTCGACAGACGGTGCTTTCCAATAACTGATCACTAAAACTATCATCAGTGGTTGATTACTATTGTCAGATTATACTATACAAAGTTTATTAGCCAGTTGAATAATACTAATATTAGCGACTTTACAAAACGGATTTAAATTTGTTATATATCACAATTTTACTTATTGTTTCGGTCTACATCTTTTAGAGTTCGCATTAAATTCATTATATGACCGCCTCTTTTTTTATTTTTTAAAAGTGACTGCAGCTTCTAAAATTAAAACAAAATTTTACAAATATCAGCCGTCCAGAAAATTAATTAATTGTTAAGATTGGAGATTTCTATTGTTTAAATATTTTAGAACTAGTGTTGTATAAAGTGTATATATATATATATATATATACTAGTGTTGTATGTTTTAGAACTTTTACTTGTACTTAAATTAATAGAAGTAACGAATTTTGGATTACTTTTACTTTTATTTTTACTCGACTTTTGAAATTTCAATTACTTTCAATTTTACTCTTACTCGACTTTTAAAATTTTATTTCTTTTACTTTTACTGTTACTCGGATTTTTTTCCTGCAAATACTTAAATTAATTTAGGTATAATTTAAGTAATTTCAATCAGTAGATTCCTTATGAGCTTGTTGTAAAATAATTGGCAGAAGAAAAATTTTTAAGCCGCTAACACGCTAAAACCATTTATTTCGACCAAAAATCTTATTAAACTGATAATTTTTACATAAAATTAGCAAAAAACTTAAGAACAGAGCTCTGGAGATTCAAAAACCGGTGTTTTGCTCGGTTTCAAAATTAGTTTTATTATACTTTTACTAGCGTTGTAAAAAGTATTGATTTTGAATTATTTTAAGTAAAAGTAAAAGTAACTTGAAAAATTTTAATTTACATAAAGTAAGAGTAAAAGTAATTTGTGATTTTTTTAATTTAAGTAAAGTAAAAGTAAAAGTAATGGTCATAATTTTAATTAAGTAAAGTAAAAGTAAAAGTAAGACCTATTTTTTTAAGTAAAAGTAAGAGTAAAAGTACAATAAAAGTAATTTTGAAACGGAGTAAAACACCGGTTTTAAAGCTTTAGAGCTCCATTCTAAGTTTTTTGCTAATTTTATGTATAAATTACTATTTTAAAAAATTTTTTTGTCAAAACAAATAGTTTTAGCGTGTTAGCGGCCTAAAAAATTATCTTCTGCTATTCACTTTACAACAAGCCCATAAAGAATCTACTCATTGAAATTACTTAAATTTTACTTAAATTAATTTAAGTATTTGCAGTGAAAAATCGGAGTAAAAGTAAAAGTATTTGAAATTTCGAAATTCAAGTAAGAGTAAAAGTAAAAGTATTTGAAATTTCAAAAATGGATTAAAAGTAAAAGTAAAAGTAATCCAAAATCAGTTACTTTTATTACTTTAAGCAAGAATATATAACGCAAGAGAATGTCCGACTGTACACTAAATTTTTGACCAAAATTTTGCGAGAAAAGTCGCACTTTTGTATTCGTGTACGCCTTTTCTCGCAAAAATCCTCCATCTTCTGCTAGTTTTTCCGCGCTGCGATTTTTAACACAGTGTAAGTTTTCTTGCAGTGGGGACTGTGACTTTTTTGCACTCTATCCTGCTTTATTTGCACTGCGATTATTTTTGCACTGCGAGTCTGGCTGTGCAACAATAAAATACAGACACTGGTTGCCATTTTCAATGGAGTAAAACACTTCGAAACTTGTTTTATTTAATTTTAAAACGTTGGAAAGTTACTTTATTTTATTAAAACTAAAAAGTTTTAACATTTTAAGGTAAAAAAAACGACTTTTACTCATTTAAACACAAAATTTTCGCTCCGCTTTGTTTTGTTTTTTTGTTCTCGCAGTGCAAAAATAGTCGCAGTGCGAATAAAGCAATATATAGTGCGAAAGAAGTCGCAGTTCCCACTGCGAAAAAACTAACAATGTTTTTAAAAATCGCAGCCCCAGAAAACTAGCAGAAAGTTGCGGATTTTTGCGTGAAAAGTCGCACACGAATTCGAAAGTGCGACTTTTCTCGCAAAATTTTGGTCAAAAATTTAGTGTACAGTCGGACATTCTCTTGTTATATATTCTTGCTTTAAGTAAAAGTAAAAGTAACTTTTTACAACAATAACTTTTTCTATTACTTTTACTTAAAAACATAGGTCTCATTTTTACTTTTACTTTACTTAAATAAAATTTTGACATTTACTTTTATTTTTACCTTACTTAAACTGAAAAATCACAAATTACTTTTACTCTTACTTTACTTAAATTAAAATTTTTCAAATTACTTTTACTTTTACTTATAATAATCCAAAATTATTCTTTTTACAACACTATTTAGAACATAAATTTACCACAATTTCAGTTTTACGAAAATATTTAATTTATAAAAATTATATCTTATTAATACAAAAAATTAACATTTTAGTATAAAACATTACATTTAAAAAACTTGTTAACATTCGTGTAACGTTTTTATTGTAAAATCATAGCCATTTGGGCAGTGATAACAATATATTTGCTTAATGCTTGCTTTAAAGCGAAAAGCCGACTTATGAAACAATGATACTTTAATAATGTATACAAAAATGAAAAATAATATTGGACTCATGTATTGTTTTGACAAATCACGGTTGTCATCATTATTAAAATCTACAAAACTACAAATTCCAAAAACAACAAGAATAAACAAACCTACGATAAAATAAAATACAATAACTGTATTTAAGCCTAAGTTACATATTCCTTTTTTTTAAAAGAAAAAATCTTTTTTTTATACCACTCAAGTGTTGATGACTAATTCATCTGTTCTACATGTTTGGTACAGTATTATGGCAAAACATCACGCCATCTTCGCATTGGCACCAGAACTGCGAAACATTTTCGGGTTTTTAAAGACAGGAAAACAAATAAATAGCACTGTTTGCATGGTTAATTTCTAAATATAGTCACGTTCCCATCATTTGTCAAAACCTCTTTTATACTAGCAAATAAATACCTCTCGCATTTTTTCCACTCTTTTTTCATTTTCTGTCAACTTATTTGAAAGTTTTCTGTTTGTTTTTGCCATTTTCGAAACTTTTGTTTTTGCCTTTTTTACTTCTTTTGCCAACTTTTTGTCAGTTTTACAATTCTCACGGCCTAAACATAAATTTTACGACCCTTTATATTTATATATATATAATATTGTTATTCCTAAAATTTTTATGCGGTGAATACCATATTTCGTTTTTACTTGTCCTATATTAACGTATATTATTTTTAAAAGATTAACAGATTATTATTATTTATGATGAAAACCTCCTGCCAACAGCAATGGTTTCAGAATTCTACGTGAAATTTTCTATTACTGATGTTTCAATTTAAAACAGATACTTATTTTAACTATTTCCGCTCAAGTTTTTTAAATAAATTTACCATAATTCTAAATATTATAATTATATATCAGACTTTATTATCAAAGCAATATTTCATTTAAGTCTAAAGCAACTCACATTGGATGTAAAATGTTACCTTTATTATAGCTATTATTTTGATTTTGATAACTGTTATAGATATTTTGATATCCCAAATTTTCTTGTTTTCCACTAAAATGGTAAGAATATTCTCTGATAACACCACCTCTTCCGTAATTTCCAAAGCTAGTTGAGCTATCAGAATCTAAATTTGTTTTTAACTCATCCATCCTTAGTACAGCTAATATTTTTTTTATTCATAAAATACTTCAGAATATATTGAATCTCTTTTTTTTTCAAATCTAAAGTTTCTGCATTTTTAGTAATTAATAAGTATAGTAACTATAAATATATATTAATTATTTTAAAATTAAAAACTTAAAATATTATTTTAATTGTTTTTGTTAACCTAAAAGTTAACCATGTTTATTATAATAACAATTTTATTTACCTCTTCATATTTATAAACGTTTAAAAGTCTAAAATGGTTTCATTCGCAATTTCGTTAAATAAAAAAATAACTTCTAAAGTCAAGTTTTTGCTATTTTTGTTGTTTTTGAAAATATCCCGGTAAAGTCGAGGTGCCTCATTTGGAAAGGTAAATTTGGTAGGAAGCGGGATGGAGACAGGTAACTTAAGAATGGAGGTAGGTAGGAGGCAGCAAAATTCGCGATGGAGCGAGACAGTTTTAGCTGCTTCCTACCTGCATCCATGCACGTATATGTTTTAACATAGGAGACAGTATCACCTGCCTTTTACCTGCCTCCAACCTGCCTTTTACCTGCCTCCAATCCGCCAAAGGCAGTTTCGAGAGCCGTCCTAACGAGTGTTACCAATTGGAAAATTTTTTGATAAATATAAGCACCCATAAAAAACGTTGACTTACCGAAGCTGTGTTGAGAACCATAAATATTAAATTTTCTTGGTCTACAAAAATAATCATAAACTTCAGAAGTGCTGCGCTCTTTTTCTGTCTTAGTGTTATTGACCAGATCCAATTTCTCCGAAGTCTCTGAGAAATTTTCCTTTTGGATTTCCTTATTTTCTAAGTGTTTTTTGTCGTTGTTGGAATCTTTTTATTTGAACGGGAATACCTATATTTTATTGGGTTACAGTTTGGTGGAATTTCCCAAACTAAAAGCGCAAAAAAATGTTTGAAGCATAATGACAACACAATAATTAGATAGCGTTTGCAACAAAAAAATATGGCTCTACATTTGTGAACCGTATCTTATTTCAAAAACTTTCTTAAAGGCCGTTTTATTTAATATTAACTAAAATTTTAAAGGATCTACAAAACTGGTTTTACTATGAACCTAAAAGCTAAAAAATTTTAGTTTTACTTATTTTTTTTTGTTGTCACTTTTTTTTTATTTTTGGCTTCACTATGAAATTTTTTAAAATTTTAATAGTATAGCATTTTATCCTATATAATATAGTAATAAATGGTATGGACTAGTTCTGAATAAGCGTCTTTTATTGTACGAGAGAGGGTACAAAAAGAAAAAATAAAATTTTAAAAAATCGTAGTTTTCTTAGTTTCTTTAGTTTAAACTTATATTTAATAAAAATTGCTGAAAGATGATGAGTTTCACTACGATAAAGTGTTTTAGTATATCAGAACAAATTTAGTTTGCTATAGAATAGTTTAGTATGGTATAATCAAAATATAAAAAAGGTGAAACTCTTGTATAAACAACGTCGCCCGGCTTTTGTGATAGCACTTAAATCCACCAAAATGGCATCCTTTTTTACGGCAAACTCCCCATTTATTTTAACATCGCGCAAATTTTTGCGCAAATAATAATAACATAAATAAATATATTATATTTCATTTAAATATACTTAAATTAATTGGAAAATAGGTCATTTATTGGCATAATTTATAGGGAGTCTCATCCTGATATACGATTTACAAAACGTTATTAAAACGATATACGTATTTTGCACAGAAGTAAAACATTGTTCAGCATATTATTTATTTCTGAAAGGTACGGGGTCTTTAGAGCCACAAGCAGGGAACTTGGAGCCAGCGGAAATTTATAGGAACTTGGAGCTATGAGCAATGGGAACTTGGAGCCTTTCAGAAAAATATGGTTTGGAATTAAATTTAGGTTTCACTTTGGCTTAGGTACACGTTTTTAGCGTTTTTTATTTTTGGTTTCAAGTTCCTAACTTACGGTTCCATGTTCCCCACTTACGGCTCTAAGTTCTTTATTTTTGGCTCCAAGTTCCAGCTCCAAGTTTCCTACGCTCCATCGACCCTAAATCTTCTGAAATAAAATAGAAAAGATAAAAAAATATGGTATGAAATAGTATGAAATAAACTGTTAAAAATATCTTGTATCGTTTTATTATAGGATATAATTCTATTATAATAGGCATTCCTGTTTGACTACTGTTTCCGTTGTAAGTAAAAAGCGCAAATCTGCAATATCGTTTAGTTTGTGAGGAAAATCCGTGTTGAAAAATTTCCTACAATAAAAAAAAGATATAAAACGCACATTGATAAATATAGTGTTATAATTTTATAAATTTTAGTAATTTTTATTATAGCTTTGAATTTTTTTAAAATTCGGTTTGTTTTCTATGATCAAAAAATATATAATAAAAGAAAAAGAAGACACATACCATTTAAATGATACCTTGCGAGAAGAAGCATCATTTAAATAGCACTTTTTATTTATATTGTATATTTTTCTTTATATATAATTATAATACCATTTAAATAACTACCATTTTAATAGTACTTATTTAAATAAGACCCCATTAGAATGGTAGTTATTTAAAAGGGATGTCACTATGTATAATACTATCAAAAGTCAAAATGTACCATTTAAATCGTAGTTCTTCTCGCAAGGTACCATTTAAATTCTAGCTTTTTTCAAGCGGTTTTTTCTAAGTGTCTCATTTTTGCTTTATTATATATTTTTGATATCAGTAGTCAAAAAAAGATACATTTTTCGGTAAATAAAAGGCCAAAACATTTTTTATTGATAAAAATAAATATAATTTCATCAATTACAAAAACAAAAAAAAATTATGAGTGCAACCCAAGTTTTGAGGAGGTCAAAATAGTATATTATTTTAACTTAAAATAGCAACTAGTAAGCATTGAAATATCTTTAATAAACGTTAAAAACTCTTTTTCAGTTCGTGTGTATCTTAGTCATGTGTGTATCATCATGTGTATCTTAGTCCTAAGTTTCGAAATAAAAATAAAAACACATAACAACAAAAAATTTAAAGTTTAGGTACCTTTTTTACCTGAAAATTAAAATCAAAAAAGCCAGAAAATTTATTAAGTGAAAAACAATTTACGTAAGGCAGTTTAACTTGAGCAATATTAACCCGTTTTCTGATCGCCTTTTATCCAATTACCACAGTAAAAGTTTAATACCACCGCGGTGAAATCTTTGTTTAAAGGTGGTACTATCTTCGTGTAAATATGTGGTATGTACACTCCACCGCGGTAAACTCCACTATCACCTAGGTCGTACCTAGGGATCGACCGGGGCCCCGGCCTCGACCCCGGCCCCGGCTGGCCCTAGCACTTTATTCTACCACGGCACCGGCCCCGGCAAACGCAATTTTTTCTACCCCGGCCTCGGCCCCGGCCCCGGCCCCGGCCCCGGCCCCGGCCCCGGCCCCGGCAATTTAGCTGTCAAATCAACCGGGGCAAACCGGGGTAAGGACCCCTAAGAATACAAATTTTAAAGCACTTTTTTACAATTTTAGAAAGTGATAAATATATAAAATTTTATTTAAAGAGCTAATGAATCGCTTTAATATGAGGATATTTATTATTTATATTTTAAGATTTTATTAAACCTCTATTTTAATAGGATTCTTTATTTTAATCAGGAGTCATTATTCTAAAAATTGGAAGTCTTTTTTAGCATTAGAAACCATTTTGTAGATTTTATTTACAAGATTAGGTTTGACAATAGAAGTCCATTTATGAAACGTATACAATAAATATATGAGTTATTATATTATCATTGTTTATATCAAAAATATATAACCCAAGAGAATTTTCGGCTATGTGTACAGTAAATTTTTTAAACTAAATTTAAACGAGATATGATGCACATCTTACTTTTCGGCGCAAGCTACTTTCTGTGCACCCAACAAAAATTTTCTCCAACAGCGATATGTTGTGCACCAAATTCGTTTTTCTGACATGTTTACAAAATTGCCGCATACAAAAATTTAGCAGAAATCGGTAATAATTCCTATTAAATGCGCTCATGTGTGAGTTTTTCTATGAAATTTTATCGTACAACTGGACATTTGTTTGGATTATATTATATACTTACTTTTATTTTTAGGTGTTTTTTAAATTTTTAACTTAAATTTAACTTTAATTTTTTAACGCAATTTTTAACACAGTCTTAGTATTTTGCAGTGCATATCGGAAGTTTTCTTCCACTTTTTCGTGAAATGCACTTCCAAAAAAAACGGGTATTGACAGCAAGAAAAATCTCTGCGTAAGAAATCAGTTGGTATATGCACCGAAAGTCGAGTGCATTAGAAATGTTGCGTTGTTTCTTGTACAATTTTATTCCAAAACTTATGTATAATAGAAAATTCTTGGGCCATAAGTTTTTAATAAATCTCGAGAAATTATAAAAAGTAGTGCAAAATCACAAAAACAATTTCATTGCAAAAGTTCACCTTACTTTATGATTTTTGGCTAAAAAATAAGTTAGCGGATTAAAATGACTAAAACTAACAACTTAAAACAAGCTAGAAAGCAGACATAGTCGCTTGTACTCGCAATAATTTAATTTTTTACCTTTTACAATTTAAAAAGTATTTTTTTAATTTAAAAAAGTGGTAATGAATCTTTAAAAATTTCTAACAATTTAAAATAAAAAGGTGCGTTTTAATCCCTCCTGTATGTTAGACTGAAAATGTTGAATAGAAGCATGTAAGTGAAGTTCTAAAAAAGATGTTTTTTCAAAATAATATTCTTGAAGACTAGCCTTTTTTAGATTTAGAGTTACATTTCTACAATTATCAACATATTAGATTTATTGCAATATAAAAAAATTCCGCTATTGTCAAATAATTTTTTTATATGGGTATCCAATTTTGATTTTGGTTCCTTTAACACGTTTTGATTTTTAATCAAAACATACTTCCCGTATAAAAATGTTTTAACTTCTGCTCTATTTATAGAGCATTATTTAAAAGTTATAAGAATGGTTAGTAGGATTAAGTATAATATTGCTTTAAACTTAAATATATTTCTAATACTTACGTAAAGTATACTACTTTTGTAAAAAGTTACATTTACTTTTATTTAAACAAATAAAAGTAACGAATTTTTTATTACTTTTCCTTTTATTTCACTTTTAACCCTTTGGGATTTTTCTCGTCCATAAACCGCTACAAATCTGCAAAAGATATATTGCGTCAGTACTGCAGTGTGTGAAACTCTGTGGCTCTCGACGATCGTTGACAAAATTTAACATTGAGCAGCAGTGGCGTAAAATCCTTTCTGCGGATTTGCAGCGGAATGAATACCAAAGGGTTAAATTTCACTTACTTTACTTTTACTCTTACTTAGGTTTTTTCCTATAAATACTTAAATTAATTTAAGTAAAATTTAAGTAATTTCAACAAGTAGACTTCCTATGAGCTTGTTGTAAAATGAGTCTCAGAAGAAAGTTTTTAAGCCGCTAACACGCTAAACACCATTTACTGTACTTAGACTAAAGAAATTAAAAATGAAAATTTATGCATAAATTAGCAAAACACGTTGGAACGGGGCTCTGGAGCTCCACAAATCGACGTTGCTCCCTTGCAAAATTACTTTTATTATAATTTTAATTTTACTTTTACTTAAAAAATAGGTCTTGCCTTTATTTTACTTAAATAAAATTTCGACCGTTACTTCTATTTTTACTTTACTTAAATTAAAATATCACAAATTACTTTTATTCTTACTTTACTTAAATTAATTTTTTTTTAAAATTGCTTTTTACTTTTTCTGAAAATAATCAAAAATCATTACTTTTTACAACCGTAGTGTATACTAAATATAATAGTAATTTAGGTCTAAAAAAATCGAAATATTCAAATATTTTTTTGTTCTGCTTGAAAAAACTTTGTGTATTAAAAAAATAAGTTTTTCTACTTACACAAGGGCTTAAATTCTAAAATGTGACTATTAATTACCTAAAACAAATAATTTACACTAAAAAATTAGAATTTTTGAAAACAAACGACCAAAATTAAAAATTCTACTAAATTTTTAACCTACCTCGGCCCCGGCCCCGGCCCCGGCATCAGCAATAATTCTGCCCCGGTCGATCCCTAGTCGTACCTATTAGGTGGTACGCAATATTTTATGCGTAACCAATTATAGAAACCTTACCAAATAATTTATGTCAGAAGCATCTTCTATTTTGAAAAGATCCTTTACAGCTTCCATGCTTGAATCGTCTAAATTTTTCAGCTCCTCTTTAGCACATAACTAAATTTAGAAATACCAAAATTTTCATAAAATTAAATCGTCTCAACTGAACATGTTTAACTTAGTGTTTTAACGTATTTTCTGATAATTTCCTTGTTTTTTTCCTGTTTTGGCAAAAAAAAACCTCGCAAGTACTATTAATTTGAAAAATTCTTTATAAGCAAATGGTAGTACTTTGCGCACAATGATATGTTTATTATAATTTTAGTGCAATTGTTTAAAGTAAAAAGTTACATCAACCTGTTTTAGATCAGTTTTTTGGTCATTTTTATTTTGGAAAGTGGTTTGTGATATGAAACATTAAAATAAAATCTTCACTTTAAAATGTTCTCCCATTTTCTTAAGTAAATCTTTGTTCTTTGAAATTTCCTGGTTGCAAGAACAAGTAAATCTTCTTTCTTGAGCCTGAGCATTTTTACAACCGTCCAACCTAAATATCAAATACTGTTATGGTTTTGTTTTTTTTTTATTTTTATATTTTTGTTGTTCTATTAACGTGGCAAAACCAGTGAGCGAATGCTTGCTATAAAACTTTTAGCAATTCAAAAACAATTTCTTAATGAATTTTATAAAACCACTTTTAAACATTTTGTACTTTAAATGGTATAACTATAAAACATAAAATAACGCCCCATAAAATAAGCTGAGTAATACATAAAAGATTTATGATTAAAACGTATATCCTTTCAAATTGACTCCTTCATTGAACCGCTCAAAAATAATTTTCTAAATTTAAAATTAAACGCTTTTTTTTATTTTTAAGGGTAAAATGCAGGAGTTTAATCGGGAGGAGACGTATACGTTTTATTAATGGATTCATGAATTATTATTTAGTTTACTCTATATTGTATTTAATTTTTGTTTGTATTATAATTACCCTTTCATGTCTTTTTATTTAAAAATTGTTTTTATACGAATTTTTCAGGTATTTTTTAATGTCCGGGTTTTATTCGCATCCTTTTTACTAATAACATTTTATAAAATCCTCCTCAAGACCTTTCTGTACATTTGAATTTCCGTCGCAATACTTCATATTTTCAAATTTTTATTACATTGAGATTTCCCAGAACAGGACTCCTTCCTGCTATTATTTTGACAAACTAAATTTAATTATAATAAAAGAAGTCTAAAAAAATATATCGACAAATAATATTGTTAACACTTACAGAGGAATTATGCTGACATTAACTCATATTAAGAATTGTCTTATACTATTATTCTCACACTAAATTTTCAATCTATGTTTTTACATAAAAATATACTTAAAAATTTGAAAAGCTAACCATCAAAATATTTTTAAAAAGCTTTTTTGAGCATATTTGAAAACAAACACTTTTTATATTTAAGCTTAATTTAGAGCAATAAAATAAACCGAGGGCTTGAGTAAAGGTTTTTACACAAATCTTCAAAATCATTAATCAAGTTAAATAAATTTCAAATCTTACAAAGGATCGCAAAATTCTCTCTTCGTTTTACAGTAAGTTGTTTTTATGTCGTTTGTTGCAAAAAGCTTGGCCAGTTCAACTTCTTCTGTACCACTACAGTATTTTTCTTGGCTTTCAATTTCAGAAAGTTCAACCAAGCATTTTCTTACACTATCTTGGTCGTATGGACATATTTCCTGATCAGTTACAATATGGAAAAGTTTTCTAAATTTTTTATAATTGAATTAATTTTAGGCTATTTGAATTTCGAGTCATCGGCTATATTATCGCTCCATTGAAAGTAGCGTAATAAATTATATTACATAAATTTTGCACAATTCGGTTACATAATTTTGAATGTGGAAGCATAACACTTTTGAAACTCGTTCGAAAATATTTCAATTTGAGAACTTCTCAAGTATTGCTCACCCCAAAAGAAGCAGATAATGAGAAGTGAGCGAACCTTTAAAACAAGTTTTGTACGCGCTTACATTGCATATCTCAGACCTAAGCTGGAGTATGCAAGTGTAGTATAAAATCCTTACACAAAGCAGAAAATCAATTTAATTTAAAATATTTCTGCTTAAAATTTGAAATTTCCGTTTTAAAACTATTATGATATATTAAATTATTTAATTCTTCAAAAATTAAACAAAAAGAAACATAATTTATCCCTAGTTTTA